>OY744482.1:295346786-295616387 GCA_963556165.1 Tipula helvola | reverse complement strand
GGGACCTTGTTTTCGACCGTTTTCTTCTAAATCCTATACCGTACCATGTTCCCCAGACTTATTAATTATTTTTCTCACTGCATTTTTACTTATATTTTCGCGCTTAGCTAAATTTCTAAACGAAACCCCGTTTTAAATGCAAAATTTGTCCAAAATACATTTACGCACTGCTTCTTTAATTCGTGACAATATTACAACTGGGTAACAAATTGTAAAAGCTATTCTATCTAACGGCACTTTTCCGTTACAATAGAATTAGAGCAAGGCGAAGAAAACTAAATTTTTTTGTGGCTACTTTCTTTTCGACAGTCCTTGGTTTATTGATAACAAATTCATTTCAATAAATGTGCTATTTTCATTTATTAATTAATGATATATCATTTAACACATCATTCTATAAAAAAATTAATAAAATACATTTTAAAATAAAATAATTAAGTACATACTGACAAACTTTCCAATATCTACAAGATACAAACCCGCATCAAGGTTTATATTTAAGATTTACAATAGCCAGAAAGAATAAAATGCAGAACCTTATTATGTTTATTATATAGATATGTACAATCAGTATTAATATTCAACTTTTAGTGATTCCTAATTTATTATCGCTTTTCATATCAAAATGAATGTTTCGATTGTAGCACCTAATAAAGGAAAAGATAAATAGATTATCGATGTTTATTGTTATGTCTTAGACAGGAAAACAAAAGAAACATACAATTGGGCTTGTTCTAACCGAAAAACTTTATTTTGCAAAGGTAGAGTTACCACAAAAATGGAACAAACAATCCATATCGTTGTCAAAGGGCCCTGTATCCACAGTCATACGCTGGCTGCTCCAGAAAAAACTATAGTTACGGTGAATAACTATGATAAAAGAAACAGCACACAATAATCAACACATACAACCTTCGCAAATAATTACTGAAAGTGTCGTGCAGGCAAATACTGAATGCCCAGTTTTTTTTCCGAGCAAGCCAGCACAAGGAGTTAAGATAACGCGAGTAAGAGCTTCTCACCAAAAAGAACTGAAGAGTATAAATGAAATCAATATCCCGGATCATTTACTTAATTTAGAAGGCGCATTATTTATCTTAAGTGAAAAGGAATTTGATATGGAAAAATAATCTTAATGGGAACACGTTCCATCCTTAAGCTTTAAGCGGAATCGAAGTGCTGGTTGATGGATGGAACATTCTATGTTGTTCTATCCATTTTTAAGCAACTGTTTACCATTCACGGAGCTGTAGACGGTGAAATTGTACCACATTTGTTCTGTCGTATGACGAAAAAATCAAAGGTGGTTTACAACGAAATGTTTTTTGAGCTATGTCATGTAGCTTGTGATTAGGGGATAAGCCTGAACCCGACGCATATAATAACTGATTTTAAAAAAAACATTTTATTAACGGCAAGAAAGTATTTTACCTCAGCCTTGTTTAGCGGATGTTTGTTCCATTTTGGATAAATAATCTGGCGGCAAGTCCAAGCCACAGTATTAGCCAGGAAGTAAGGTAATTCTGTATGTTTTAATCAACAAATTAAAATTATTAGTATATGGCTTATACCATATATATTATTTTTATGGCCGAGACTCCAAAACAATGTCGAAGCTTGGCATCGACGCCTCAAAATAATAATCATTGGTATGCGTCATTCTGGGCTTTATAAAATTATTGACCATCTGGCGAAGGAATTAATAATTTCCAAGACCACAGTAAAAAAAGTTAAGTGCGTTGAAAAAATACTTCGAAAGAAAATATACGTAAAACACAGAGAGAGAGAGAGAGAGAGAGAAAACATAAATGAATGAACACAACACTTTTAATCAAATAGATAATAAACTAGATTTTTTGAAAAGAATCGCGAATAATATAATTTTAAATGGGGCAATTTAAACGGGCATACAAGAAGAAATTGGCAACAAATATAATATTTTGGAACACAAAAAAATAACTTTTAGTAATAAAAAAAAAAAAAATCGAGACAAAAAATTAAATTTAATCGATACAAATTATTTAATATTTTATGGGGAATCTATATAAAATATTGCAGTGTCATTAATAGATTCTATATAATCCGCTCCTACGTGCGGCACGCAGTGCGACATGTTTGCTTATCCCGGCTCCTACGTCCCTCGAAGCTCAAATCTAAAGCCCCTCGGAGGACTAAGCAGCGGGGGGGGGGGGGGGGCGCAGGGACGCGTGCTCGTGAGAGTTACCAAATACATTAGCCTCTACAATTCTAAGTTAAATTAGTGATCTCCATTGTCCAGAATATTTTAAAACTAATTTCAATTTTTTAATTTCAAATTGAAAATTACAAAATGTTTATTTCGATGCCAAAAAATATGTGTACCCTTCCAATAGTGCCAAAAAATTATAAATGTTGCGAAATTATTATATTTTGTTCCAAAAATTAATTTTATGATGCCAAAAAATTTTTGTTTGTTGCTCATTAATTTGTGCCGTTTTATTATTTTTTTGGTGTACCGGTTTATTGCCAGTCATTTTAAATTAAATACTATTATGTTTATACCCTTAAATTAAAAAATAATAATAAAAATGAATTAAAATATTTTGTAAAAAACATAAAACTAAAGAATGTTTTTTAATTTGATGAATCCCGTAATCTCGTAAAAAATTCATAATACGGTATTTTGAAATACGGTGTTTTTGTGATCTATGGGATTTTGTCCATTCGGTATTTTGTAATACGGGCATAAGTACTGATCCCAATTTTAGTTACATTTTTATTTTGTTGATATTGAATATTGTTAAATTTAGGATTGTGGATTTCTACAATTTAGTATTTTTAATTGGTTTAATTAATATGCGGGTAATTGGATTTTAGTTTTTTTTTTCAATTTGGTTTTTTAGCCTATGAATAAGTTTAGCAATACAGTAAAAAAATGCTGTTATAAAAAAATACGATCAATTTTATTATATTTTTTTTAGTCGAGTAAGGCCCCCCACCACTCTTCAAAACAAAACAAAATAAAAACAAAATAAGTGCGAACATGTTGATTCAGTCGAGTTCATAAGTTACCGCAAGTCGTCTCATTGGAGCGAAGAAACAAAACATGAGTGTCTATTTTCTTTGTTGCGTATTCTCTTCATTTTGAAACACTGCTCTGCTCACTCACTTGTAACTTGTACTCGACTGTAGTGCGAACGTTTTTTGGTCAGTTCATCGATTTTAGTTACTAAAATACTCGCTACTCGACTAAATTATTAACGTAGTCTGAACAAGGATTTAGACTTTATTATTAACATTATCCTAATGAAGAAAGACTAAATGCTGTGAATAATATTTAATTGATGTGATTCAGGAGAAATTAAAATTGATGGATTATCATTAAAATTTTGCGAGCTTGACATAATCGTTTTGGTGTTTAAATTTGTACCACTCTAAAAGGAGGCGTTTTATCTTGAAGGACTATACCAAGAATTTTGCGAATTGCATTTAGTGACGTAATATGTATGCGAACTTCTCTCCATTTCTAATTTCTCTTGTATTGTGACTAGATGACATTAGTAAAATATGGTGGAACCACATTTTAAAATTCCAAAATGAAGTAACATTTAAAATTAAACCACTTTTTGGGAAATACCTCAATTACTGACATAAAAAGTACTGGCAGTGCCTACTCTGATGTGTTTTTCAAAATGAAAGTTTCGAAAATATATTAGTTTTAATATGTAATTAGTAACAATATCTTTTTGAATATTGTTTTTAAAGACATAGAACATCTTAGCGGACTTGAAAGGACCCAATTTCAAAACATGATGAATAATACTTCACAAAAAAGAAGAATATAATTTTGAGTAATAATTGAAAAGAAATTGAATTGCCAGAAACAAAAAGAACGCAAACGGAAAACAACAACACATTATTTTATGATATCGATTTTCTTCTTTGAACAAGTAGTGTGAAATGATACAAACGAAGAATATGTATCTAAAATCATTTCATTGTTGTTGTTGTCGTTTTATTATTTCTCAGTGTTTCAAATTATACGACGAAATTTAAATTTCAAAGTGGATGAAAGCTCAATGCTGTGCTTTTCTTTGTGTATAATGTTTTCTTCGTTTTTATATACAGAGCAAAACACTCGTTATTATTATTCTACATTCAACTTTCCATTATAGCTGTTTTATGGATTTTTTTTTTGCTCTTATTTAGCCTGTTATTTTTGAATTAATTTTAAATCAAATGAACAATTCAGAAATAAAATATTTACCATCACCTTTTTTTTTTTGTTCTTTCCAGATGCTGCTAAAGGATTACGTAATTTAACATTAACAATAGAACCATCATGGGTGCGTCGTGGACAAAGTGCACAACTACATTGTCACTATGAGTTGGAGGGTGCACCTCTATACTCGGTGAAATGGTATCGAGGAAATTTGGAATTTTATCGATACTCACCATTTGAAAATCCTTCGGC
This sequence comes from Tipula helvola, assembly GCA_963556165.1. Taxonomy (NCBI): domain Eukaryota; kingdom Metazoa; phylum Arthropoda; class Insecta; order Diptera; family Tipulidae; genus Tipula; species Tipula helvola. The sequence continues at coordinate 295,611,934 of OY744482.1, read as the reverse complement.
AAAAATATTTCCGTATACAGGAATTAAAGTAGATGTAAGTACGATAATTTTTTTGTTTTATTATAAAAATAGGAAATTTAATTTTCTCTCACCATCGCCTATATCTAAATGTATGTACATATATATCCTTTGTGTGTATTGAGATACGAGAAAAGAAATTTAAATATTTTTGGGGTGTTCATCGTAAAACCGAATGAATCTACATAAATGGGCATATTTACATATTAATTGATATTGAAAATCCTTTAAAAACAAAACTAGAGCATAAAAAGCTTTTCATTGATGAAAAATTATACTTGGTAATTTTTGGTTTTTTCGGTTTACACTTAGATATACCGTAGTTTCGGTATATTCATACACACTTATGTATAACAAACAAAAAGGGTTCAGGATACTTAAAATATGTTTTTATATCATTAAAGTGGCAATATAATTAAATTATGATTATGTTTTACGGCAATTTACAAAGCATTAGATATAAGGATTAAAAAATTGTTATCAACCTCATCAACATCGTCATATAATAATAAATAGTATGTACATACATCATACATACAGGATAACAATTCAAATTTTATATAAAAAGAACTTATTACCTGGAATTAATTATAGATACTTAATGGTACTTTTCTTGTTTAATTTAATTTTTCGTTTTTTGTTTTTTTTTTTAAATTATAAAAGAAGAAGAAAATTTAATAACACAGAAATTGTGGTAAAATCTTTGTTAAGTAGTTTTTACTTATTTATTTTGTATTGTGAGAGAGTGAAGAAGTCTATAAATTGTATAGAAAAGTTTTTTTTTGTTCTCTGATTTTAATTATCACAAATTAGGGAACAAAAATCGAATAAAATCTAATTAAGATTTAAAGTTTTTGCTGTGATTTATTTTCTGTATATAAATCTGTCAATTACAGAGATAGGTAATTTACGATTTTTGTATGCTACAGATACAGTTGCCACAATTTTAATTTCAGAATTTCAATATTTTATTAATATAGTTTGAGTGTATCGGTATACATAGTTTGTTTTGTTCTAATATTGTATAGGTACACGTTAAAATGAATTTCATAGTTTTTCCAATAACTTGCAACTGTTTGAAAATTAATTTTTATTCTACGGTACGACTTTTTTCTTTGTTAAAATCCTAATGAGGTGAATGGAGCTTGCAGGTAACGAAGCAAATCCAACTTACCCGATAAATGATTTTTCACACACAGCTTATAAGTTCTAATTTTTCCTTCTCAAATTTCTTCCCTCTCTAAAATTTGGTTAATAGTGTTCATCGCGGGGATGCAGTTTTTTACTCGTAAATATTTTTAAGTCTGTCTATAAAACTTGACCTTTTTTTATTTGTCATTTGGTCTAAAATTGAACATAACTTGAAAACGTGATACATGATTTAATGATAATTTAAACTTTAATACACATCGTAAAACTTTGAATCACGACTTTACAACCATAATGGTAAATTCAGTGAGAAAAATTTGCTACCGTGATGACGAATTTTTGAACAATAGTCGTCTCTTTTTGCCTCTTCAAATTACTTTATTTAAAAAAAATAAATTATTTGGAGGGAATAAAAAGATGACGGTAATTTAAAAATTCGCGATCACGGCTGGAAAATTTATTTCTCGCTGAATCCTCAATAAGGAATTTTTGTTTGGCCAGATGAAGTCATTTTGCTGAACAATACGATATAGCAATATTTAGAAAATGGAGACTATTGTTCTGTGATCTTTATATACCTAAGCACAATATTTTCATAAACGATTAAACGGCCGCATTTCTTGACGTTTGATCTGATCCAGATCGGGATAACTGGCAGAATGAGTTCTGCCTTAACAAAAAATTATTGGACATTTTAATAGCTGAACTAATTTTTAGATCCCCATTTGTGTTTTCACATATTATAAATTTTGATCTCCGGATGACCTTGCACCAAGAAATGCAGACAGCTATTATCGTTTACGAAACAAACGCTCGTAGTGCAAAACTAAATTTTACATAAACTTCAAGTTAATTATTTTTATTTAATTTATTCAACAAAATCAAATATTTATTTGAACTTATTTGTTTTTTGTATCGTTTGCAGCCAATATCTTATTCTTATCTTGTTTTATAAAATATATTCAACATAATATTCTTGTTCAACTGCAATTCCCCATTTGTTGGGACTGCATTAACTCTTCCCTTCCCATCCTTATTCAAATTGCTTAGAAAGAAAAAGTTTCGGAGTACAAATAATTGACATTCAGAAACTATAAGAATTACGCCGCTGTAAGAAAAATAGTCGCCTTTGATAAACAAAGATGTCAAAATTAACCCAGCAGAAAGTCATCAGAACTCCTTAAATCATTTAGCTGTTTCATCATATCTTTATTACAATTTATAGCGTATTTACTTGAGACATTTACAACAACAATTGCACTAAATAATTCCTGAGAAGGATTAAATATCCCAAATTTTGTTGTTGGCTTTTGAAAATTAAATCAAATTGGGTGTTTTCTTGGGAATAAAATATAATCAAAATAATTCGAATTAAATTTTTGGTCAAATTATGCTTTTAGTTACAATTGAATGCAGAGTATAGCTTGATACTTAATACAAATTTGATTCACATTGTGTCTTAACTGTTAACATCAACATTTAGGGGACTCTATTGAAAATCAATATGCACACCAATTTCATAAAAATATGTATCGGTTCACTAAATCATGTCCTTAAAATCAAGATATATGAGCCGTTTATTGTTGCATAGAAAATTTGTTAGGCTTCTGTGAGCATCTGTGGTGAGTTTGAAATCTTTTTGGGAGTTTGGGAATAATAGTATAGACTCAAGAGATGTATACATTCTTTTATTTTTTTTTGTTAAATGAAATTATTTCCTCGTTCTTTAAATTAAAGCATTCAGTTTTAAAGAGTACTTTTGACAAAGACTAGATTTGACTAGACTAGATTTGACTTAGAAATTTGACAGTGTCCATCTTTATCTCTTAAAAACAAAGTCGCGGGACTTGCCAGTTTTACCCAGCCATCCCAACCAATGATCGGAACTACTTAACTATATTAGGTAGACAAAACCGGCTCCAGGAATACCAGTTAAAAACATTTCAGTCAAAAAACGAAAGGTGTTTCAGTCATAAAATTGTCCATACAAAATGTATGACTAAACTTTCTTTAAAAAAGGAACTTCAGTCCAAAAAGAAAGGTTTTTAGGTCAGTAAACAATTTGACTGAAATGCCTTTTGAGAATTTGGACTAAACAACCTTCGTGAACGATACTTCAGTCACAAATTTTTGAACTAGAATTATTTTTGGTTTCTTTTATTAACTGAAATACCTTCCTAGACCTATGCGTTAGCCCTGGGGATCCAGCTAATTTTAGACAGTAACTCAGTCAAAATATTTTTAGAGTAAAACGCTTCATTTTGACTGCGGGATTGGGAGATAGAAATTATCTTAAAACTTTGCCTTTTTTATTTACACAATTATTTTCAAAAAAAATTCGGATAAAAATATATTGGACTTACCGATTTTTCTAAACCAAGTACAACATTTTTAATTGGAGTTTCGGATTTTTATCGATTTCATTCGTTAAACGAATAAATTTATTTCAAATATATTAATAAAATAAAACGATATAAAACGAATTCAACAAAATTAAATAATAAATTATATTAAAAATTCTAATTTTTGTGTCACAAAAATGTAGGAAGCTTATTTTTTTGATTTATTCTTGATGGTCAATCTAAAGGCATCGTATTTTTTAATACTTGCAGATGGTTGTATTTTTTCTTCTTAAGTTTAATGATAGATTCGTACAGCTGTGGCAGATTCTCCATTGTAACCGTTTTCATTAATTTTGTAGTATACCTTTGGGGAAGTTCCGCCAAATTAGTCCAGTCATTGACGGTAAAAAATAGCTCATTACCTCTAAATTCTTACGGACAATACCGATTTTCGCGAAATTTGAACTGTAAGTAGAGAATAGCCCAAGGAACAAAAATTATGTAGTGCCGATGTGTGCTTTTACCCTGGGAGTGGATACCACCCATTATAAGGGGTGGAAATTAGTACACTCAAAATAACCACAAAAATCGATAGAGGGATGAATTCTAAGCAAAAAAAATAGCATATGAAGTTTTTTCGATGAATCGATATTTTTCGAGTTATTCGCGATTGCAAATGTTGATTTTTCATCTAAAAAATGATATTTGAGAGCAATCCGAAAATTTTACCGAACAACTCGATTGGTTTTTTTAACGATAACTTCCTTAATTTTAAAGATATCTAAATGTTCTAAAAAATATTTTATAGGGCATTTCAAGGGATATAAGGCCTGTAAGGTTAAACTTCCTTGAACCCGGCGTTTTTGAAATTTTCGAGTTTAAAGAATTCGGAGAAGGTTGTCCTCGCTCGCAAATGCGGTCTTACGTGTTAAAACGGTGATATCTCGATTAATTTTCATCCTAGAGAAATTAAAAAATAACAAAATTTTCTGCAAGAAAAACTTCTTTAGTATCTTCTTTAGTTTTAGAGTTCTTTTAAGTCATTTCAAAATTGAATCAAACTCCTTTTCAAATCTAGACATTCTAAACGATTCATACTTCTAAAACCTATTGTTAGTACCTAATTAAAGTACATTGTAAATGGATTACGTTTAATTTCAATTCTTGCGGATAAACCATTTGTTTCATTGCTGATGAAACGCAAGGTTTTCGAGTTATTCGTGAAAAAATCGCTTTAAACTTCTAAATCAACATTTTCATTCGCGAATAACTCGAAAATGTTGATTTATCGAAAAAACTTCATACGATATTTTTTGCTTAGAATTCATCCCTCTATCGATTCATGTGGGTATTTTGAGTGCACTAATTTCTACCCCGTAGAAGGTGTGGTATTCAGCCCCCCAGGGTAAAAGCACACATCGGCACTTTATAACTTTTGTTGCTTGATCCTTTTCCTACTTACTGTTCAAATTTCTCGAAAATCGGTATTGTCCGTAAGAGTTCAGAGCGAAAAACCGTCACTGAGTGGACTAAATCGTCATCGAAGTTTAATTTGTAGTATATTTTTAGATCAGGCTTATATTTGAATGCCCTAATTTCATTAACAGTAGGGTCTCCAGACTTTTTCCCGGTCTGATTGAATTATAAAAATTGAAACTTTGAAAATTTAAAAAAAATGTGTGATCTAGATATTGTACATTTTATATAAGGCTTTGGTTTCGTTCTGGCAATTCGGCAAATTTCCACATAATCGGCTGGCACGTTTTTATTCCTTTCTTTAACTTCTCTCAATTGTGGAATGCGTTGAATCCACTTCCATCTGAGTGTGTCTTTTCACCAAATATTTTTGGATTATTGTACCATTATGTTCTGATGCTAAATTAATAAGTACACCCATCGTTGTATAGTACTATATTAGTCTCACTACTTTCTAGTTTAGGTATAATTTCTTTAGATAAAAACTTTATGATTATAGATACGAATACGTTTGCACCTAGTCCTTCCTCAGCCTCGTGCCACAAAAAGCAATATCCCTCAGTTGTTTTAAATCAAATACAGTGAAATTGTACGATACGTTGGATTTTGGGCAGAGTAGTACCGATTGCAAATCCATAGTAAAGACGTATTGATTGTTCTTTTCTTTATCCTTTTGCTTTTCCAATCTGGCGCTATTTTTCATTTCTATATGATTTTGATAATAATTTTCGTTGATGTTTTTGCATTTGTACATGACACGGAGATTATATTCGTATTTTTTTGGGCGGTATAAAGATAAATTCCTTGCCTTCAAAAGTATTTGAAAATGATGTCACTAATACTGGAGTTACATTTTGTTCAACACACCATATGCGTGAATACTCATCAAACAGCTCCTTTTTTGTATGTCAATTGGGCTCCAAATATAACTTGTTTGTGGAAGCTCGGCAATAATAAAACTCCATTTTCGCCAAATCTGTAAAAAATCTATATTGAGATGTAATAAGTTTTCGCGCTGTTGTTTCCTTTGGTTTAACTTCCGATTGGTGTTGATAAAATGACGATGAGGTTGGTGATGCGTTTGCTGGTGCGCTTGATGATCCGATTGGTAAGCTGCTCGACTGCTTTATGACCTTGATCCAATTTAATATGGTACCTTGGGTTAAGTTGAATGTGTTTTGAAACATTTTTTTGCATACCCTAATAGGCCCAGCAGTAGATGATTATTTTAACAAATATTTAATAATGTTACATCGCCTTCAGTCTTCAGAAATTTCACTTCTTTGTCTGATTATTTGCTTCTCTTTCCACATATTTCTATTTACATTGCGTCGCTTGGACCTTTTTTGGGTTTGTTGTTGGATGATGATTAACTAATTGGATTCTCATCTGTTTCCGTCATTTCTAATATACGCTCTTTTTTTTATTATTATAACTCATTGTGTTGTTTGGTATTGTGTTAGGAACTTCGATTAGTTCACCATCCTGCGTTGCATTGCAGTTATAATTGGAATGTCACCATCAAGTGTTTCTTCATTGTGCTCGTACATCTCACACGATTCTATTAACTGATTTTCAATGTTATTAATATTGAAAGTTTAGCGCGTCCGAACCCGTCTGATTTATATGGTAAACTAAGGACTTACACATTCTGCATATTGTTTTTACACATACACAAATTTCTTTTTTCTCGTTTTTACCGCTAATATTTTGTTTTAATGAATTTTATAAGTGTGCGAAGATACAGAATTTTAACCTCTTTCCTTTTCTGTATAAAACTCAAAATTGGCAAAAATGGACTTACTCATTCTGCATTTCTCACCGACGATATGTACTTATTACATTTTTGCGTAACGTGAACTTTTCGGAAATGTCTTATAAATATAAATTTGTAATTATTTTCTGTAATTAATTTTTATTTTACCATGCATTATTATAAAAATCTTTTGAAATCAAAATATTTCAAGTATACGTCAAGAATTTAGGTACTCGTATATTTAAAATATTTTTCACTATTTACTGGTCATTTCCTATATTAAATAACAAAACAAACTAAAAATCTAAAAGATAACCAAGAGCCAAAATCGCTTCTGTCAAAACAAACATTATCGTCATTTTAATTAATATGCCGGAAAATTGATACAACACACCTAAATTCACATTTATCACTCCGCACAAACCAAAAATTATGCTAGAGGGGAACAAAACAAAATTCACTCTTGCCACTAGTTAGCTAGCATTTAACACCATCATGAGTTTTATTTTAGCTTTCTTGCTGTTTTGTCAGAACATTAAAGCACTGCTTCATGCAAAACGGAAAACCGGTATTTCACTTTGCAATATCAAAATTATTAACAAATAGTTCAAATTTATAAGTTCCATTCATCATACTTTTTGAAAATTTTATTAAAATTGATTTAATTTTTCGTTCAAAGAACCCCAATTTTAAATTGTACCGGCCCGGCCGTCAAGCTAAAATCTGACCGTTAAAATATAAAATAGGGGTTAGAAAATTGGTTAATAATAAGGTGGAACTTATATAGATTCGAACTTATTTTTGTAATAATGTTGATCTTCAAAACTAATTAATTTTGTCGAAAATTAGATTTAACGGTTTAAAATTGTATTCGATAATCGGTATTGCATACCCTACCACAGTATAATCACATGTTCGTCAAATAAATACGAATACATCACAGAACTTATGTTGAACAATAAATGTTACATACATATAGAATAATAAACATATGTTAACTTACTTTCTCAATAGTTAATCGTGATTATACATAATATAATTTTTCAATTGTCTCGCGAAACGTCTCAGTTAAAAAATCCTCTGCATTAACAATAATAATGGATGAATATGGGGATAAGAAGTTTATAACCCTGTTAAATTACAGATTTAGAAACGATAACTTTTTTATGATGGTACCATTTAGTAATAAAAACATTCAATAAATATCCTTTTTCGCAGATAAAGTTTTATTATGAGAAAATTTATCGATTGTTGAAGGATTGATGTGGTTATTGACCGTTTAAAATTGATTTTTTTTTTTTTTTCAAATTTGGAAGATTTTAATATGAGTCAATATATTTTACGACACTTGTAGAGTTAATAATTAAATCTTCATTATACTCAAACAGCAATATTAACAAAGGCGGATTACCGTACAGGAAGTGGGGTTGGTCGTTTCTTGCTTCACTGTCTTAGGGGCCCTTATAAAATTAAAATAAATTCATAATGTCACAATGTTCTCTAGTAGAAATCCATGTTATATCAGCAAGACAAGCCGTTGAAAGTGATAAAATTAAACTGCAAATATTTCGAACAGAAGTGGCATAATCCTTCTACCTACATGTTCGGTGTTGGCGCAGAGAAAATAAGTGCAGGGCAGGTCCATGTCATGCAGATTTAATGTAAATATTTAGTAGTTTTCAAAACAGAATTGCAGCTTTGAGGAGTTCTCTTTGTTAGTGAGAGGTATAAACGAGGTTTGAAATCAAATAATTGAAACAGGCAGAATAAAATAAAATTTCGGAGATGTGCATTAATTAACCACAAAATTAGGTTATTCCGACTAGGGATTCCAATACCGGTTTCCGAAAACCGGTAACAACGGTTTTTCAGCATATTTCTTAAAACGTACAATGTACGTACGTGGGCCTTTTTGAGTAAAATAAAAATTGTCTAAAAGAAAAAAAATATCATGCTAGTTGAGACTGTAATACTGTAAACGAACTTGCTCAATATTTCATTCCCAAATCCAAACAATAATTTAATTTATTAATCGAGTTAATGAAGTTTTAGCGAAAAAAAACCAAAAAAATGAGACACGCATATCTTACATTACTTCATAAATACGCAGTGGCATATTTAAAATATTGTGTGTTTGTTGCATAGTGATTTGTTGTCATTCTTCTTGTAAAGCATCTCGGAGTTCCTGCAAATTTGTTGGTTTCCTTGCCCGTTTTGTTACAAACCACTGTAACATATTCCATAGGGGGCTCTATAGGGTTTAAATCTGGACTTCACGGAGGATGGTTTACTAAATTAATGCGGTGCCGCTGCAGAATAGGCGTGTGTTAAGAGCTGTGTGCGGCCCCGGCCGGGCATTACAAAAAAAAAAACACGCCTAATTTTTTTTATTTTATGGAAAGCATATGAAGCCTTAAACTTTTTTTTCACATATCGTGTTGATTTTAAAGCTGGATGTGGTATCACAACCCAATCAGTCTTTTAATTCCACGAAATACCCGCCCAAACCGTCACCGATCCTCCATGAAATGCTACGAGTGACATCACGCAATTAGGGTTTAATCGTTCTCCTGGTAAACGCCAAACTTAGCATCAACCGTCTGATGCACACAAATTAAACTGCGATTCATCCGAAAAAGGACATTACTACACAGTAGTTCATCAGTCAATTACGGAACTTTAACAGGTCGACGTGATCTTTCAACCGATTTATATCATCTGTTTTGATACCTGATTTTGTACTGGTATATTAATTCTAATTTCTTGAGCATTGCTTGTTCTATTGTTTTTAGCATAACGTTCGATAGCGCGCTCGTCTCTTGGTGTAGTTTTTCTTGTTCTATCAGATCCTTCACGCCTATTCACACTGCGTGTTTCTCAGCCAAGTTCGGCTCACAACAGGCACATTACTCTCACAGATTCAGTAAGTTAGATCTGCTTCAACAAATAAGATAAATTAAATTATTGTTTTCCATAAAATAACGTACATAAAATTTAAAGATACTTACAATTTTATCGTAGAGTGCTTAGTTTACAAGATAAAAAATTGTACTTGTTAGCCCTTATACGCTTTTTGATACGTTTTCTCTAAAATTTCAATAACTCGACAAGGAGTCATCGTACAGAAATTTCCACAGTATGGATTTCGGCTCGTTTTTGTGAAACCGAGCAATTATAAAATAATTTTTTTAATGAAGCACAATCCAATCATTTAGAAAATATCAGAATTTTTTGTCTGGTTTGTCCGAAGTTTATAACGAGGTTTTACTATAGTGCGTGTAGTAGAAAATTTACAAATTATTTGTTTAATTTAACTATGTAATTCCGCAATAAGGAAACATACAATTTTTTCCAATTATGTACATAATTTATAAAAACCACAGAATCATTTCATCTTATAATACACAAACATCATGTAGTCCATCCGCATTATCAGATTATATTTCAAAATAATGATTTCCATTAAATTCAGAGAAAATATTGAAGAATTTCAATCCACATATCATAAGTTATAGATTATTTGTTTCTTCTTCTTTCAATACTAGTATTCGAGTAGATAGCACTTAAACGGATTATATATATATAATATCTTGTATAATCGACCATTTTAATATTTAATTTTTCTAATTTGGATTATAATCCATCTATATTTACTTATTTATACGAAATTCATACATCTACCAGTAAATAATCATTTTTATCAATATACAATACATAATACAACAATAGATACAAATTTATTCAAGAAGTTCATCATAAAATTATGTTATAACCAACAGCAATAAAATTTGGTTTCCAGATTTATCGTAATTGATTTTGGTAGTTACCTATGTATGTATGCATTGTGAATATTCATTAATCATGTTCATAATTCTTATGTTTAGCACATAATTTGTGTAATAGACGAAATATCATTAGTTAGTATGCATATTTAATCAAAATCTTCCTAAATGCGGTAATAATTTAGCACTATGTAAATTAGAAAAGTTTATTAACCCTCGGCGGTCGCACTGTAATTTCGATGCTTCCGCAGTCGCACTGGGTCGAAAACGTCCACATTTATACATTTTTCAACGTGTTAAATCGCTTTGAAAAATCTAAACAATGCGTGAACAGTCTTGAACCCTTCTAAAATGAAAATCCACAATTATTTAAGTACAAAGGTTATTAATCGTGTCTTGGCCTAAATTTAAACAATTAAAAAATACGCCATAGTAAAAAATAAATGACCATGGATTTTCATAACGGACACTAATGTTCAAGAGAAATCGAAGTTTAATCGTTTCTGTCGAAAAAAGAATAAATATTTAACCACTTGAAAATGCATAATTTCAACGAGAGAGAAATCGGGGATTTTTATGACAAATACACTTACTGTAAAAAACACATGGTTGGCCAAATGAAAATAAAAGATCCACTTCATTGTTAATCCTTCGATAAAAATGTCCAATATGGTGTCCATCTAACAAATGAGGCGCCCATTTCCAAAACTACCTAAAACGCATTTTTGATAAAATTACATACATATTGTACAATCAAATCAATCATACAATCAGTAATAAAAATCATGAAATTTTCCAAAACCCTCCAAATTCTTCATTGTTCCAAAACTATCTATTTTACATTATCTGTTTTGGATCAAAACTGCCCATATTCTAAAACACACCGATTTCAACGATTATGTTTTATTCAATGTTTTATTTAACCAAGTAATTTTGTGGTGCATACGTATATTGCTTTGGTAAAGTTTTTGGTTTAAATTGTTTTTAGCTGTTTTAAAATTTTCCAAAGCAAGAGTAATAATTGTGCTTTAAGACTGATTTACATTCAAAGATTTTCGCAGATGCTGATGTCAAATGAAAAATTCGCTTTCTTTACACATAAAAAATAAATTTAAACAAAAAATGTCGTAAACCAATACATATATTGATTTTCTTGTTTATGTAACCTAATTATATTTACTTATTCATGCAATGGCGATTAGATGAAACAGAAATTAGAAGAAATTCGACATCTGCAAAAAAAGGAGGAAAAGCCATTACAGGATGTAATCGCATTACCGGCATCTCAACAATGCCGTCATTTATCACTTTTCGGCCTATCCAAGTAAGAATATCAAAAGTGAAAAATCCTGTTTTTTCAGAAGAGTAGTATTAAGGTTTAATTAGTTCTTTTCGCTGCTGGGAATAAACAGATAACTGTTTGTTCTACGATTTTCTTTGTATTTGGAATTAAAATCCAATTAACCATACCAAATAATATTTTCGAAAACATTTTGTGGCTTGTCAAAGCTTTTTTCCCCTGATACTCCTTTCAAGTTAAAATTACTTGTAAACTTCATGTTGCATGAATTTGAAAGCGGCTTTCACAGATTTGGTGTTCGATTTAAATCTTCTAAAATAAGTTGTCTGTGAAATAAAAATTTCCAAAATTAATATTATATTAGCTTTTGCTGTTAAAGTTTTATTTTATTGTAACTTACTAAAACTTGAGCGAATTCTGTATTTAAAAGGCGAACTTCCATAATCATTTAATTCATCGATTGTCTGTCTTTGTTGCGAAATTCATTATAATATGTATTTAGTATTTATTTTAATTTTTTTTCTATAAGTTTTCAAAGAAACAAAAATACTTAATTTATTTAATTAAATACAATTCAATGTTTGCAATGACATAAATTTACGGCAGTGAACTGGTGTAGATGAAACAAATCATTCGGTTACGTTTTCGCTGTTGCATTGGATGTTGCAAATGGCGTTGATAGGAGATCGCGGCGTTCACCTGCGGCCTGAAAACCAAATCCTATTACTTTAACAAGAATTTTATTATGAATGAGGTAAAATGAATCCCATTCATTTTTAAACGATTTGTAGTATAAACATTGTTTCCTTCAGAATTGTTACTACTATTTCGACTTACATCAGGATTTGGCATTTCTCTCAATCTGTTATGTAGCTGTTGTAAAATATTGGTAGGTTCCCTTACTCACCGTTTAATAAATTGCATTCTATTTTCCGATTTATGCGAAAAAGGAATCTAAAGGACTGAATTGTTTATCTGCTAAATGTAATGTACAGTGGTTGTTAAACGATACAGTAAGTTCTCCAAAAATAAGTGGAAATGATCAAACAAATTCTTGTAACATTTCATTTGCAATTTCAACATCGCTTCCATTGCTTCTGTTATAGGATAATATTCTTATTGCAGAAGCAAAAATGTGTAATATACCCTATTATCAACATTAGTTTTAGAACAACGATTCCAGTGTACAATACGAATTTGTCTAAAGTTCCTTGTTCCAGTGTACAATACGAATTGTCTGTTGCTTTGCATAAAATGTTCCCAGTGAACGTTAATATTTTTTTCATTACGCCCAGATCGACAAGATGCATTACATCGAGCGGAAATTGGGAAACCATACTAATCTTAGCAGTCTCTAATACACTTTTATTGAATTGAAATTAATTTGAATGATATCCGGGGTCGATTCTGTTGGCAAAAGTTCTATTGCTTCGTAATGAGGAAATATTTTGCTGAAAACTAACTCTCCTTTTTAAATAAAAACCCTTTTGCGTACATTTTGGGCAACTATTCTTTCCAGTGTGATATTGGGTTCCAGTAATAAATGGCCGGACCCTCACAAACAAATACTCTTATTACAAATAGCTTGGGCTCACAATGTGTACCAATTTTAATACCATGCCCCTCAAGATAGATAATTTATTCTGTCTACTTCTGTAAATATTCGTTGACAGAGCTCGGTTTTGAACTTCCAGAGAAGGATTTCTTATTCCATAAGAAAAGGAGAATCATTTCTAAAGTTTTATAAACATCCGATAATTGGTAATAGAACTGCTCTAGAAGTTTTAAATAAATTTACACCATCAATGCTAATATCAATTGAAACGGAAAACACATTTCTTAGAAATGGCAATTTCCACCTTTAATGTTTAAAATCTCAAAGCTTGTTCGATTTCTTCGGAGAAGCTTTCTAGCGCATAGAGGCAAAGCAACCTTGATTATACAAGCAGAGCCTTCTAGAGTATAGATCCATAATCATTATGACGTATTTTTTTGAAGCTTTTTTAGTGGTATAACTTTTCACTAATTTCCATAGGAATCCATAGTAAAAATGGTGTTTTTAGCTTCAAGTTTTTCATTGAAAAAAGCAAAAATGTTACAAAATTTTTATACAAAAGTGTTCTACATATCTTTACCAACAATATACAGGAAGGGTATATTGGTATTAAGTAAATATTAATTGCAGAAATATTACAATTAAATTATTTCTAAAATATATTTTTCGAACTTTCATTTTGAAAAATACATCAAAGTTGGCTCTGACGAATTAAAATAATACTTGCTACATTTATCTTTAGTTTTACTAGTGTACGTTAGATGTCTCAGATTTATAAAGAAAAATACGAAAAAAATTGTTTAATCACAAAATTATGACATGTTCTTAATATTTTGAGAGTTTCTTTTGCTTTTCCTACAATTTTTGAACTGAAATTTCCCCAAGTGGCGATTTTTGTTACGGTTTTTCAAAATGTTTACTGCCCACTGCCATCTATGTATATTGGCTTAATGCACACAATTTGTAGTAAGCTTTTCTTTTCAATTTGACCAGAATGCTGTTGTTATGAACTTTTTTTTATATTTTGGTTTAAATAAATCAATTATTACAAGAAAATGAAAACGATTTACTTAAACGATATTCATATATGTTGAAATTCAAACATTTATGAAAATATTTCAGAAATCATAATTAAGAATTTGCAACGTTTTCATTTACAAATTTGTCTTAAGAAAAAAAGTGATTTCCCATATGTTTTATGTGTTTTACTATGGAAATTTTGGTTTTTTCTTCTTTTCTAATTCCCTTATAAAAGCTTTGTTTTTTAGATTATGGCTTGTATAATCAAGGTTGCTTTGATACAAGCCATAATCTAAAAAACGAAGCTTTTTTAAGGGAATTAGAAACGACGAAAAAATCAAAATTTACATAGTAAAACACATAAAACATATGGGAAATCACTTTTTTTCTTAAGACAAATTTGTCAATGAAAACGTTACAAATTCTTAATTATGATTTCTGAAATATTTTCATAAATGTTTGAATTTCAACATATATAAATGTCGTTTAAGTAAATTGTTTTCATTTTCTTGTAATAATTGATTTATTTAAACCAAAATATAAAAAAAAGTTCATAACATCAGCTTTCTGGTCAAATTAATAAGAAAAGCTTACTACAAATCGTGTGCATTAAGTCAATGTACATAGATGGCAGTGGGTAGTGAACATTTTGAAAAATCGTAGCAAAAGTTGCGACCTGGGGAAATTTGAGTTCAAAAATTGTAGGAAAAACAATTATAGACATCTAACGTACACTAGTTACACTAAAGATAAATTTAGCAAGTATTATTTTAATTTGTCAGAGCCAACTTTGATGTATTTTTCAAAATGAAAGTTCGAAAAATATATTTAAGAAATATTTTAATTTTAAAATTTCTGCATTTAATATTTACTTAATACCAATATACCCTTCTTGTATATTGTTGTTAAAGATATGTAGAACACTTTTGTATAAACATTTTGTAACATTTTTGCTGTTTTCATTGAAAAACTTGAAGCTAAAAAACACCATTTTTACTATGGATTCCTATAGAAATCAGTGAAAAGTTATACCACTAAAAAAGCTTCGAAAAAATACGTCATAATGATTATGGCTCTATACTCTAGAAGGCTCTGATAGAGGTCATCCTTTGATGTTGGATTTATGAAGGGCCTTTAACAAACTATTAACTGATTTATGAGGAACTTTATCTTGCAAAGCCCATCGTCTCAACTCGCAAGATATTTTGGTTTCCATGCATGGAGGTTTGTTAGAAGAACCTGAACTAATAGCGGTATTTGCACTAGAAACAGAACAAATATTATTATTATCACTATCACTAGGAGTCGTTTGGTTGATCTATGATGAAATTCAGAAATTCACGCATCATCAAGTTGCCCCATTTCCTCTTATTCTTCGGGAAATCTATATCTACATTTGGTGTGTCAGTTCTGTATATCGCATAACATCTTTACGAAATAATGATGCCAATGCACTCATTTCATTAGCTATTGTTTTTTGCCATTGCTTCACAATTTCTAATTATTTAAAAATATAATACATTACAGCACAATAGAAGTAAACAATTGAACATGCAATATGATACGCAGCGTATTAGATTTATAGTTAACTCAACAGATTTTTTTGTCGTGTATTTTCATTATAAATATTAAATTCACTGTGTTATTTTAGATTATTTTGAAAATTAGATTAAATTACCTTAATTGAATATATTTAATTTTAATAATTAATTAATTTTGTGCGCGCGTTTATTTCCATACAAGTTGTAAAAGGTCTCATTTAATGCTGTGCAACTCAGCATGTGTACACTGAAATAAAACAAATGAATTATCACTATCGGTGCTGAACAGTAATTAAGGGAGAACACCACTGTGACCTACCATTTTCAAGTGCTTAGTTTGGTATTTTTTTTTGAGAAATGGGTTTGGTTTAGAGAAATAAAAACTTTTAGGCTATATTTGGCATATATTTAAGTAAACAAAAAAAATTTTTTATGTAAAAAAAAATACAAAATGGCGGCGCTAGAGTAGCTTTAGTAGAAGTGATTTTGCCTAGAGTCGCTCCGCTGCACGCAGTAGAAGTGTCTTAAATTTGTTCCTGGAACAAAAAATAAAATATTTTCATGAAATATATTAGTTTTAGCATCGAAGTACATGAGGAAATTAAAAAGTTCGAAAAAATAAAAAATTGAGACAAGTTTGAAGAAAAAGTTTCATTTTTCGAGTATAATTTTCGTATAAAAAGTTGTATATCTTTTTTAATTTTTAATGAATCAAGAAAAACTCATGTACTTCGATTTTAAATCTATTTAAGAAGCTACACACTACAGTTAAATTTTCAAGTCGATTGAACAAAAATTGATTGAGTTCTGCTGCGTGCAGATTTCCAAAACACGGTTTCGAGAAAAACGCGTTTAAAGTTTTTGGTATCAATAACTTCTCAATAAGAGCTCTCAGGAAAATGCTTGAAAACCTCCTAAAAAAAATTTTTTTTAGCTATAAACGAATTTGTATCATATTTTTGAGGGTCTAAAGGATTGTTTAAAGGCAAAAAAAAAATCGATTTTTTGAAAATCTCACAGTGGTGTTCTCCCTTAAGCAAAATTAAGAAGAGACAAATATAGAAAAAAATTTGTATCTTTGTTTTAGTTATGCAACGAATAAGTATTCAGTATGAATTCCTTACTGATTCAGGGGTACGTTAGATTTAGATATACCTACGTATAGAAAGAGCCTTACTGTATATGTGGCACTGTGGCAGAACCGCTAAACTCAGGCTATCAAGGTCATAGCCATAGGCCAAAATATCATAGTATTCTATTACTTCATTGTTTTTGTTTTTTACGTGAAAGTATTGCAAAAGAAATGTTTACGCGTCCTTAACTTTGGAATCCGAATCCGACCACCTAAAGATCTTTGCCATACCATGTTTGTCTTATCAAGACCTATAGACGCCTGTCTTTGTTTCATGAAAATCGGATAAGTACTTTTCGAATTACTATTGGTTAACAGACATCAACAGCGGGGATATAAGGCAAAGAAATCTCGCTCAAGCGATTTGCTTGAGTTGAGATGCCTGAAAGCAGACGACGATTTTTGGTTTTGTTTCTCGGGTTTCAATTGACTTTTTTAAGCAGATGATTATTTCTTCTATTTTTGTTTATCGTACTTTTTCTTATGTTGTCTTTCAACTTTTTTGCGGACATCGAATGTCGTTGCATGTAAATCAGCTATTATTGGTTTTGTTTTACGTAGGTAAATCTAAAATATGTTGTTATAGCTAAAATATGTTTTTTTTTAAATTTATACAACGCAACTATTGTTGTAAATTTACCAAACCAATACTTACAGTAATTGTTAATAATATAAATTAAAAATATTTTGTGATGCGTTTTTTGCATTGTCAGACCATTTTTTAGGAATTCTTTTTATTTTATTATGAGTTTTGACATACAAATAATTCCGGAAGGGTTTTTTTATATTAATTTTATTAGTCTAAAATCTATGTCTAAATATTGACATTTTCGTATACGGGTAATTTTTTCCACCTGCATACCTATACCAATTCGGAAATATTTCCTTCGTACCGAAAAGTTTACATTAGTAAGCAATTCAGGAATACATGAATTACAATTTCTGAACGTTTCTAATAATTTTGACAGATGTCCTGGCCAAAACCAATTTTTGTAATTTTTTGCGAAGGTTGCTCGATGGGCTATTAAAAAAAAATACTTTTTTCTGGGCAAAACAACTATTGTTTCTTGAATAAGGATGCCTAAAGATAAAATCCGTGAATTGTCTAAGATTTTTTTATTGATAATTGTTGATTTTATAGCACAAAGACGAAAACGACCCTTGAAAATGGAATTAAGGTGCCTAAAATACCTTCATGGAATATGTACAATAGAATGGAACAAAATAAGCCAAACATCATTAAACAATTTTAGCAACTTTGCCGTTATTTATAATTCTTATCAAATATACTCTACCTATCTTTTACGGGATAAAAGAAATTATTTACTTTTGTGGAGACTGTAATTCTCGACTAAATTATTTTGTTAAGGATTTAATTGTTCTAAATATTTAACAATTAATATTCTTTGATGTCATATCACCTAGCATCTGCAGAATGTTGACGTGCGACAATGACCGGTCTACGCACTAAGCTTAACTTTTTACCCATTTTAAAATGATTATCTAAAACTTCATCAGTTGACAAATCAAATACACACATAACTAAATAATTATATTTACTTCAATTGTTAATATTAAAATCTACCTGAATTTACACAACTGTTTTAATAAAAACGAAAACAAAAAATGTTTTTATAAAATCTGCCCAGCTGGAATAGTCGATAAACAATTTTCTAAGAAATCTGTCTTTAAACATTAATTATTTTCATTGTTCACTCGCTCGCAACACATTTCGTCGCACCAAAATTCATAAATAATAAATGTATTCCAGACTAACAAATTTTACCTTTAAATTTTCGTTTTTTATTTTTGTTTTTATGCGCTAAAATAAAAATTAAATCAAAAGCGCTTTTTAATTTTTTTTTTCTTAAGACGAGTTTTGGTATAATTCTAGTAAAATACAAAATGTTAATAATTGTAATACGTTTAAATTGCACACCACCACCAACGCTTTCTTTACATTTCGATTGTTTATTTAACAAGAATCTTTTATTTCAATTGAAAGATTTTCTTGTTGTTGTTGTATTTTTGCCATCTTCCATTTTGAGTTGAATTTGGTCGTTCTGCTTCAAACGTTTTATTCTTGTTGTTGTTGTTGTGGTTGTTGTCAACAAAGTGAAAATGAAAAAGGAAACGTATGTACATAGCACCGAATTATTCCACAAGAATATTTTTCTTTTTTAACCGAACGAAAAAAAAAAAATTTAATTAAAGCATAAAAAATAAAAGAAAATACAGGAGCTATAATACTAAACAGGTATTTTATGTGTTGCAGGAAAATAGATTTTTAATTAGTTGACATCAATTTTCTATTTTATTGTCGTGTCGGTTTGCGCCTTTTTGTATATATATATATATATATATATATATATATATATATATATATATATATATATATATATATATATATATATATATATATATATCAAATAAGGTTCGTTTAAGGCCATTGTTAGTAATGTAAATGTTTCAATAGAGATTTTTTTATTTCTCATTTCTTCTATGTTGCTCCTATTGATTAGACTGGGTATGAAACGTGAATCGAATTCTATATACGATTTGCTGGTTTTTCTCTTCGGAACCGGATTTTTTTTATTCATTTTATTATTTTGCTTCATTTTCCAGATTCAAATTGCAATCAATAAAATAAAAAGATTCGATTTTTTATTATACTCTATGAATTTGAAAAGAAAAATATTTTCGAGATTGTACTAGGTACAGCAATTGTAGTAGTAACTATATATAGTAAACTAACTACTCGTATTTAGCTATATACTATCTAAGAAGAAGGACGAAATGTTTTAATGATTTAATCGATAAAAACATTTCTGCTTTCGAATAAGATAATTTTAACTTGTTCTCGATTGTAATTATATTTTTTCTAACTGAACATAAATTTTTTTTTGTAATTTACAGGATTCCTTTCTGGTTTTTATTTTGCTTAATGAAATATAATTATGGTTAATTGTTTTCTTGCCTTTTTTATATCAAAATTGATAAGAAATTCCATGTTCATTAAAAAAGAAATCGTAAATTGGGTTTATTGTTAAAATGTTCTGTTCTGCTTTTTTATTAATATAAATTAATAGTTATTGTTTGTCTGTACTTTATACTAGGTACTAGGCGGCGTGTGTTGTTTACATTCAATTAAAAATTAGGTTTACGTTCTTATTTATTGTATCGATAAATGTATGTTTTTTTTCTGTAGGGAACGCATCTTCTTGTCCGCAAATAAATAAATGGACTATAATAATGCCAATGGATTGAAGAGATATCAATTTAAATTGTTTTCGTTTGTATAGGATGTGTGACCGTACTTATCACAATAATACAATTGGGGTCGATTAAATTTCGTATGTATATATAGGAAAATTCCCAAAGCGCTTTACATCAACTTCTGTACCAAATCAGATCGATTTATAGGTTATACACATATTTGTTTATTAAATCAGAAAAAATAAAATAAAATTTCAATATACACTTGGGATTTCTTAACGTTGATTTTCCGGATTTTATTTTAAATGTTTATTTTGATTTTGGAAGAAATTTAATAGAAAAATGTCATTACAGCTTTAAGAAAATATATTGATTATATGGTTTTCATTCTATTTACTCTGGTGCCAACAACTTGGAAGCATACTGCCAAAACAGATTTTTTTTTTCGCTGGCGCTACATCCCATAGAGGGATTTGGCCGCTTCATTTTTTTGAAGTTTCGTAATCATTTTTGTTAACGGATAATGAGTGATTAATTCATTGATCCCTACCCTTAACCAGCCGTGATTTTTTCATCACCCGCCGGGAATCGAACCCGGGACCTTTGGAGCGTGAAGCAAGTATGCTAACCACTGTGCCACCGGGGCGGTATCAAAATCGATTGCGAGATGTTAAAATTGAGGAACCTAGAGACAAACAAACCAGTGATAATATTTATTGATATTTTGTTCGAGATTCTAGATGTTGAATATAAACCAGGCTTTCTAATTATATCATAAATGGCCCATACATAAAAGAGTTGGAATTTTTTGACAAGATCCCAAAAATTAACGAAAACATCAAAAATTGTGAATTGTGACACAAAATGTAACAACACGAATTTAAGAGTTTGCTCGTATAGTGACTGTAGTAATATAGAAAGAGACTAATGTCTTAGCCTAAAAAACGAAGCTTGTATAAGGGGATTACAAACTTTTCATAGTAAAACAAAGAAAATATATGGGAAATCTTTTTTCCAACGACAAATTTTTAAATGAAAACGTTACAAATTCTCAATCATGATCTCTGAGATATGTTTATAAATGTTTGAATTTCAACCTATATGAATGTCCTTTAAGTAAATTTTTTTATTTTTTATTTTTTTATTTATTTATTTATAATAAAATGGACATAAGCGTATTGCTTTTGCACCCTTCCATTCAATATACATATAAAACTAACATTAAACATTTCTTACAAACTAGTATGTACTAAACATTTCCATAAAATCAAACAAAACTATTTATTTTTATATAATCCAAAACAAATTTTTTAAAAACATTAATTGAGCTTACATATCTAACTTCAACCGGCAACCGATTCCATAGAACATAACCCCTAACCAATGATGAATAATTGAAAATATTATTTTGAATATGTTTTGCACTCCAAATTCAAACTTTTACAAAACATATTCATCCTTTTCCAAATCAAATTCAACTTTATCCAAAAAATAGTCAACCTTTTACAAACCAAATTTGCCTTAATCCAAATCAAATTCACCTTTATCCAAAGCTTATTCATTCTTTTCTAAATCAAATTCAACCGGCCAAATTCAAATTCATCATTTATGGAAATATCAAATTGAAATTAAAAACATCAGATTAAAGTCCTTTGACTCACTGATAATTCGTATTTAGAATTTTTGAGATTATTTCGAAATTATTGGAAATTTTTAAACTATTAAAAGTTTTTGATATTGGTCTGCGGCGTAAAAATTGTTTTTCTCGATTCAATGATGAACCAGGAAAAACTTAATTGTTTATACCGGTAGGCGGTGGAGGAACTAAACTTGCCTGGCACTCCGTTTTTCCTTAACCCGCGACATGAGTAGCTGTTGGTTTCTAAACTTTTCCATTTATACCAAAGAACCATAAACATATCGTCGGTTTGCGAGAAAAGTGACACAACTAAAAATATCATATTTCTGAGGAAATCGATTTGAATCTTTTTTTTTTTTTTAATTGGCCATTTTTGAGATGTGTCACGTTTCTTGCAAACCGACGATATGTACATGTAACTAAAATCAAAAATCTAATATAATAAAATAGGGCAGGAACTAAAAATGTGTACTGTTTTCCCTCTTTCGCAATTTATAATTTTTTCCAGCCGATATAAACATCCGAAAACGAGCCAGACTGCCAGACTGGAATCAAAGACAATATCTGTAAAACACTACTTAACACGATTCGCGAAGAATATAACGTTGTGCTTACCATTGCTTCTACCACTCCCAGTTTAAATTACCTGTGTCAATCTATTTATTGTCGCAGAATAATTAGAAAGGCATAATTAATATTCTATGGGATGAAGCTACAATGGCATATGGTGTTGCTATGAATGCTGTCGATAAGCTTTGTAAAGAAATAATGAAAAACCAGAAACCATTTGGCGGTAAAACAATGTTACTTGGTGGAGATTTCAGGCAAACTTTACCTGTAGTTGTACATGGTAGTCAGCCTGCAATTGTTGAAGCTAGCTTAAAATTTCATGGTCTTTGGGAAAAGTTTAATGTTCTCAGGCTCCAGAATAACGTACGTTCAGTGGACCCACAATACAGCAATTGGTTACTTAAATTAGACGATGGAAGTTTAACCAACAATCATGGTCTTACCGACGACTTAATTGAAATTCCAACCTCATTTGCAAAGGCTCTATAATAACTGAAATCTATGGGGAAACGCTGTCGCCAGTTGATGCCGAAACATTTTCAAAAATTGCAATTTTATGTCCAAAAAATGCAGATGTGGACTTGATCAACGAAGAAGTGTTGACACGTTTTGCAAAAAGCTCCGCCACGTATTATACAATAGCATTGACTCGATTGATGATGCAAATGATGAAGACATTCAGAACTACCTGACATCATGGATGCCGCTTCATAAATTGAACTTAATTGTTGGAAGTATCATAATTATATTAAGAAATCTTAATACAAAGTGTGGTCTTTGTAATGAAACTCGATTAATTGTTCGACAGCTGAAACGAAATCTGATAATTGCCGACGTTTTAACGGGAAGTGCAGAACAGGAAACTGTATGCATTCTCAGAATTGACCTAGCCCCGAAAGTTGTGTATAAAGAAATTTTTCAAATTAAATGTCATGTTGCAATATCATTATGTTCTCTTTCTGTTATTGTTTACGCCTGTATTACGGGCTTTTCCCCTTGTTCTAAATAATACTCTATATTTTTGTATTTCTAAATTATTTAAATTTCCATATTCCTAAAATTTGCAAATACCTATGGAGTTTGTTAATCTTCTAAATTTTGAAAATTTTAAATTTAATGTATTGTATTTAGTATTAAATGTCTAAATTAACTAATTCCTAATACAAATTCTAAATTTCAAAAATGTTTGTAAAAACTCTCTAAATGTCAGGATTCTTAAATTAGACGAATTTTCAAGTTTATACTAACTTTAAAGCTTCAGATCTTTAAACTCCCATTTTTCTAAATTTCCTAATTTTTTTCGTTCCAAACTACGTTACAAAATTCGTTAATTTCTAAAATCAATAATTCCAAATTCCAAATAAACGATGAATTTGCATTTAACGATTTTATAAAATCCTAAATTAATTTTTCCACTACTAAAATTTCCAAACTCCAGAATTCTTAAATTTGATAAAATTCTTATTTAAGCTTCAAGGGTTTTCGCTTTCTAAAATCCCTGACACTTAAGGCGAATTTTAGAGTGAAGTTCAGGGTTAGTTTTAGAGAGGCTTTTCCAGTAAATGTTAAGGTGATTTCTAAGGTAGGTGAATAGAGTATATTTTAGAGTGAATTTTAAAGTAAAATTGTAGGGTTAATTTTATAGTGATTTGTAGGTTGAATTTAAGAATGAATTTTAGAATTAATTTGTCGTAATTTTAGGAAGAATTTTAAAGTAAATTTGGGGAAAATTTTTGATGAATTTGATGGAGAATTTGGATTGATGGTGAATTTTAGGATTAATTTTAAGGTTTGGTTATACGGTGAAGTTTAATTAAGGTGCGTTTCAAGGTGACTTTTTAGTTAAGAAGACATTGTATGGTAAATTTGGAAATGTATTAATTGAATTCAGATCAATTTGGGATGAACTATATGGTACATTTTACGATGACATCTAAGGTGAAGTTTATAATAATTATAGGGCGAATTTTAAGGTGGACTTTATGCCCCTGTTATAGGTTTATCAACCTGTTATTTTGTATCTAGGATTTAAATACAGCAAATTTATTAAATTAAATAAATTCTGTTGGTCTACGATTAAATTTGATTTGGAAAAGAATGAATAATGTTTTGGTTAAAGGTGAATTTGATTTGGATAAAAGTGAATTTGATTTGGATAAAAACGAATTTGATTTGGAAAAGGATGATTGTGTTTTGTAAAACGTTGAATTTGGAGTGCAAACATTGAGTTCGGGCAGACCTACCCATTATGACCTTGTCGAAGAGGTAGACTGGCTGTTTAACCTTAAGGAACTTTTATAGAAAGACCAATTTATGAAAAATAAAAAATTCATTTCAAATTGCAACCAAGAATATTGTAAGCATAAGATGAAATATGATCAAGCTTGCATAGGTTATAGATACATACATATATCTGACTGAGATATTGAAAGCTTTTTAAAGCAAATTAGTACATAGTGAATCACAGTGTTGATAAATCTCATCACAGTATGTAAAATGGGGGATGACTAACGCTTTAACCAAATATAATCTTAAGTTCTCCGGATAAATCTGCCTATGAAGTCTTAAGCCATACAGAATATAGTTTAGCTTGCAACATGTTTCAATAATGTGGTCACTCCAAGTGAAGGTGCTATTCATGCGTAGACCCAGATTACAAACTGTATCCACTAAAGCTAATTTGTCATTATTAATATACAAATTCGGTATAATACCCGAATAATTGCTTCTACAAATAAATATGGCCTTCGTATTTAAAATAAGACCATTTGACGTAGACCATGAATAAATACTTCTCAGATCTTCATTAATTTTGGTAGAAATTTCATTTATATTTTCTATACCACCATTATATAATTGAACATCATCCGCGTAGAAGTGAAATTTTGAACCAGAAATGCAGTCAGATGATCTAAATCATTAATAAAAAGCGTAAATACTATTGGCCCCATAACAGACCCCTGAGGGACTCCACAGGTAACTGAACCTGTTTGTGAAAAGGAACCTAATTAATTTACAATCTGAGTCCTATCCGACAGATAGGAAGATAATAAACGAATACCACAACCTGAAAAGTTGTAAAATAATTTCAGTTTTTGTAGGAGAAGCTGTTGATTAATAGAATCAAACGCCTTGGAAAAATTCAAGAGGACAATTACTGCGAAAGATTTAAGTTCATTAAGGATATGCGAGATATCATCTACAACATTCACCAAGCCAGAAGTTGTGCTATGGAACTTGCGAAATCCAGATTGAAAACGATTTAATAAATGTAACTCACTAAGGTACAATAAAATTTGATCCTTTAAAACCAATTCGAACACCTGAGATAGAATAGGGATAATATATATTGACCTTAGTCTAAGGTCAATATGTATTATCCGTATTCTATCTAAGGCTTAGATCATGTAAATTATAAACTTCTTTACTTTTATTTAAAGGGATAACTATAGCCTTTTTCCATAATATAGGACAATACGAGTCAGTAATACACTTATTAATTATAAGAATTAGATAAGGTAAAATTACCGGCAGTATTACTTTTAGATACTTAAGGTTCATTCCATCATATCCAGCCGCATTTGATTTAATTTTCCCAACTAGATTCACTATATCAAAGTGTCTGACACATTTTAATTGGAACGGTGAACTTTGAAATCTAGACTCAGAATCACTATTAAAATCCGTTAATGGTAACACGATACTGGAGAAGTATTTGTTGAAAAATGTAAATTGATATCATCAGCTGAAAACGGTATAATATTACTAGAATTTTTATCACCTATGCCTACTGATCTAAAATTATTCCAAAGCCGCTTCATGGTAACTTTTGGATTATCAAAATAATATTTTTGTTTGCTTTCACTAAAGCTAGTAACTTGGTTTCTATAGTTACAATACTTAGCTTTGTGAACAAGAAAACGGTGCTTTTTCCATAATTGATGGGCTATCTCTCAGTGTGCTTAGTTTAATAATTTTTGTATTAAGCCGAGGTGCTGCTTATGTTTATAATTTGTCCCGGATTTTGAGTTAGATAATCGTTACATGCTCGGCTGTAACCGGTCTTAAACGTTCCATAAATCGCGACGTCCAGCGGTTGCATTCGGTGACTCGTATGTGGAGGAAAACCTATTACATTAATGTGGTTTTCTCTACATAAATTGACGGTATTTAATGTCACGTGAGATGACTGATTGTCCATGAATAAAGGTATTGGATTCTCCTGGCTAGGCTATACTTCGTACATTTTTAATGAAATGTTCTAACCGTTTTACGAAAGCGTTGGTATTCATCCATCCTGAATCATTACACACACACACCTGAAGAACTAGGGGTTCGTACCTCTCTCGGCAGACGATACTTTAATAACTCGGCGCTGCCCCGTTGGACTTAACACAGTAGGTGTCTTTCTGGAAACAGTGGAGCAGCCTGTTTCATAAATATTGGGCTAGATACTCGATACTCAGATAAGCAGATAAGCAGTTATTTTTTGGGAATTTGCTAGAAATGTTATACACGATAATTTAGCAATCCAATTTATTTCTGAATTTCAGAAAATGGGCTACTTTAACGCACTTTAACGTTTGTGCTGAATACAAAAATATATTTTACTTTGCTAGAATAATCGAGTAGTTTATCCAAGCAAATTTTCTATTAGCAAATCCGCCATATTTGCAGAGTTGCGAATTGCTAGAGTATCGAGTATCTGGCCCATTGTCTATCTGATAAGGCTTGTAATTTGTAGTGGCTCAAATACCTTGATACAAATCATAGAAATTTTCAATATTCGGCTTATTAAAAGCCGATAATCTGGCCGCAGACGTAGATTCAGACTTTCTACAGGAAAATTTAAATTTAATCATAAACCTTTGAATGAAGTCTTTACCGACTTTCTCTTTTTCTCTATTAAAATGATGCGGTATATTTAGAGACTTAACTTAATCGAATGCTCGCAAATTGTTTGCTTATTACACCGAAATCTCTTTTTATATAAATCGAGAATATACTGTTTGAGCTTCATAAGCTGTTCCTCAGTGAACGTTGGTTTGAACCGTCCAGCGCTGGTCGGTAAAGCCTGACCATCAAGCCATATTTGTAAATCAGTTATTTTTATGGTAAGACTGGGGAGGGAAGGAAACCCCACCGTAGCACACATACATTCTCCGAGTACTATTTCTTGGCGTAACGCCTTTATGTAACTTCAGGTAAATTGTATTTTAGCCATAGCATTTAGGTTAGGTTTGGGTGGCGGTCCACTAGGACCAGGCATAGACACAAAAAGGTCCGTAGCCGTACCACAATTTAAAAAATTTCCCCAGCTCATTGAAACCACCTTCTTGAGCTTGCTACGAAGCGCTGGATACTCCTGACGTCCATCCTGCTGAGTTCCGTCAGGTCGTTGAAAAGAGGTGCCTCTAGAAAATTCAGTCTGTTTCGTGCCAGACGAGGAAAGGTGCAAAGAAGATTAAGTACTGTTTCTTCGTCCTCGCAACTATGACAGTAGTCATGTGAGAAGAAACCAAGTCTACTCGCATGTCTGCCTTATGAGACAGAGCCATAGCATTGACTGCATCACCTTATTTCACTTTCATAGCAGCAGTCATCGATTCACGAGGCCATCCCTGCCTATTTGTTTTCTTTTCATAGATTTTACCCATGTTATACTACAAATACAATTTATTTCATACTATACCGAAAATAAATGTTTACGTGATTGATTTCAGTCCGGGAAATGAATCATTACGGTACAGTAAAAAGTGTCCGGAAAACCAGCTATTATCGTACAGCAAAATATAAACCCAAACAAAAAAAAATAACTTGGGTAAGTTGATAATTTGAAAATCATTTACTTTAAAAATTAATTTTAAATGAAAAAATCGAATTAATGTCCCATGTAGTATGAAATAAAACGTTGTACGTTACACGTACGTTAAATGATCGTTACAGTACTTGTTCAAAATTCTGGACCCGGCTCCTTCGTCGCCTCGTCCATAAACGTCGAACTCGTACTGTAACAACTCATTTACCGTCCTTGTGACGTAAATAACTATTACAAACCCATCAAAATATTTTAAGAACAGTGGCCCTATTCTGGCTATTCCCTGGAAATTAGGAATTGAACTAGTTTGACAGTATTCTAGCAGTTGGGCATTATTTTTGACGTTAATTTACACATTAGTTTGTTTCACAACCAACTTGCACGTAAACATATAGAATGATTTATCACAACTAGAAAATGTCTGTTCTCGGGGATTTTTATTTTATAACGTCTGGGACGCTTGCGCAATACTACAATATATAAAACAAGGAAATAGAACTATCTATGGGAAATTTCACGAAATTAGCGATTCATCAACTTATCCTATTGGTCATCTTACCCCTCCGTCCCCTACTCTAGAAGGCTCTGGTAGTATGCGTGTTTTGCGCTGCAAATCGGAAATACAAACAAAATAAAGCAAAAATCATAGTTTTATTTTTTCAAAGCAATGATTTACTTTTATCTTACAATGATAATAGCGACGAACCACAAAATGTTTTATTTAGAGGCTATAACAATTGCACTTTTGCGCACTCTAAAATTTTTTTTGTAACACTCTAAAATTGTTTGAGTATGAAAGAAATAAAGGTGCGGTTATAGCAATGGTTTGCGGCATTAAACATTGTACCTATAAATCTTTATTATTCATACAGTTTTTGTTCACTTTAATTACATCTGAATTTACTATACTGGCTATGATCATAATCAAACATTTTTAATAGTAATTTCATTTTTGATAAAAAATCATAAAAATTTATGTACGTTCTCGCTAAATAATTTTACCATCCAAACTGCTCCAAATATGATGTAAAACATTATCATAAAATATTGTTAATAACATATTTATGTAAAAAAGATTTTAAACTAAAAATTGTGTAATTTTTTTTTTTTGGATAAATCTCAATTTGACGACAACATTTATAATATGCGATCCATTTTCATCGAAAAATTATAAATCATTAACGAATTTTGTTTGTTACGTATGTATTTATTAAACCTACAAAAAAATTATTTTCGGTTATGTGTACATAAACATATTCATATACCTTTTTACTCATAATACCAGTCGTCTGTTTAATAAAATCTAATTTAAACCGTAAACCGAGAAAATATCATGGTAATAACACTAAATTAAACGATTAAGTTCATATAAATACACTCGTTTGAATACGCATATCGTCACGTATTCTGTTGTGTTAACATAAAAATTGTTTGTGATTTACCAAAGCAACCTTGATTATACAAGCCATAATCTAAAAAACGAAGCTTTTATAAGGGAATTAGAAACGAGGAAAAAACCGAACTTCCCATAGTAAAACACATAAAACATATGGGAAATCACTTTTTTTCCTAAGACAAATTTGTCAATGAAAACTTTGCAAATTCTTAATTATGATTTCTGAAATATTTTCATAAATGTTTGAATTTCATCTTATATAAATGTCGTTTAAGTAAATCGTTTTCATTTTCTTGTAATAATTGATTTATTAAAACCAAAATATAAAAAAAAGTTCATAACAACAGCATTCTGGTCAAATTATAAAGAAAAGCTTACTAGAAATCGGGTGCATTAAGTCAATATACATAGATGGCAGTGGGCAGTAAACATTTTGAAAAATCGTACCAAAAATTGCCACCTGGGGAAATTTCAAGTTCAAAAATTGTAGGAAAAGCAAAACAAATTCTCAAAATATCAAGAACGTGTCATAATTTTGTGATTAAATAATTTTTTTTCGTATTTTTCTGTATAAATCTGAGACATCTAACGTACACTAGTAAAACTAAAGATAAATTTAGCAAGTATTATTTAAATTCGTCAGAGCCAACTTTGATGAATTTTTCAAAATGAAAATTCGAAAAATATATTTTAGAAATAATTTAATTTTAATATTTCTGCAATTAATATTTACTTAATACCAATATACCCTTCCTGTATATTGCTGCTAAAGATATGTAGACCACTTTTGTATAAAAATTTTGTAACATTTTTGCTTTTTTCATTGCAAAACTTGAAGCTAAAAACACCATTTTTACTATGAATTCCTATGGAAATCAGTGAAAAGTTATACCACTAAAAAAGCTTCTAAAAAATACGTCATAATGATTATGGCTCTATACTCTAGAAGGCTCTGGATTTACTCGTATATTTATCAAAGCAATTGCAAGGTATTTGCTGCATAGTACATTTATACAATTTTGGTAAACTTCTTTCCTTTAATGATCTTTGAAACTGGCTATAAATTGATATTATCAGCCTTCTTTTAAATTCCGAACAAGAAATTATTAGCATACGCGACGAGCACACAGCACCACCAAAAGAAAAATAAAGGAAATCGATTAAAATGACATATTAGTCTTTTTTACCAGCGAACACGTAGAATTGAAACTTCTGTGGGTTAAATTTAACCCTGTTAGCATTTCCCCAATTGAGAATTGCTGAAAGATCTTGCGTTAAGCGAGATAGACGAGAAATAGTAAGATATGGAGAGAGTACTGTCATCAGCATAAAAATGAATAGAATTGAGACTTAGTGATAGAAGATCTATAATAAAGATTAAAACGAGATTTGAAGACAAGACAGATCCTTGATGAGTACTAGCATTTAATATGTAAGCTGAGGATGTTGCACCGTCCACCACCACTTGGATTTTGCGACAGGAAAGAAGATCTCAATCGATGAATTCAGTGAAGAGTAGAATCCAATTGTGCAACATACCTTTGTGCCACTCACGATCTAAAGCCTTCGAAATTACAAGTGCCATTACTTGAAATAACACAACAGGACAGCGGTTTTGGTCGCAAAATGAGGATTGAGGTTTGAAAATTTTGTATATGTACACGGCGTATAAAATACAGTTTGCTATGGTCTACCGTCAAATATTTTTATTGTAAATATTAGTGTACTTTCTCATGATAGTTAGTATCAAAATAACCGAATCAGGTGAAATCGGTTCAAATTTTCGATGCTTATGCTTGCCTTGAGTTATTTTTCTGCAATTTTTTATTGTAATTGGGGTATTGTAAAATAAGCGATGAGGTTGCCAATTTACGAAGGCGATTAAACGCGTCATCGCAATAAGCATCCCACTTAAAAGAATTTTTTTTTTAATAAATGTAAGAAAAGACTAGTAATCTGGGAAAAATGAGATATACATCGTCGATAGTATCCTGCAAATCCAATAAAAGATAAGGAACAAATTTTTTTTGGATCCGATCTTATTTACCTGCATTAGAAACAATGTGTCCCAAAAACATAATTTCTGCTTTTGTAAAAAATGCCGTTTGTTTAAATTTGATTTTAAATTACGTATGCAAAGACTTTTGAAAACATCCACCAATTTTGTATTAAGGTCTTCTAAATTATGACCACACACTATAATGTGGTCTAGATAAACTAAACACTTTATACCATTTATTCCAGTTAAAATTTGGTTCATGAGGCGTTGGAATGTTGCGGGTGTCTCTTTTATATCTTGCGTCTTCCTTAAAAAATAACAATGGCAAGTGGAATCTAGTGGTAGCCATTTGCCATATCCATATACTGAATTACCCATGGATACAATATCTCTACAATATTAGGTTACGGAAAAATGTCATCAACAGTTACTTCGTTTAACTTTTGGAAAACAATTAAAATTTTTCATTATTTATTGTTTGGATCATCCGATTTTTTTGTTACTATCAAGAGGGGAAAATTCCACGGTGATTTAGATGCTTCAATAATTCTATCATCGAGCATTTTATTTTGGTCAAACCAAAAATTACAGTCAATGCTGAAAATTCCAGAAACCGGTTCAGACTTACACCAAATATCTGCTCAGATAGATGTGAAATCGGGGATCACCCATTCGGTTCAAAAAAAATTATCTAGCACAAGAATTAAAAGGAACGTTTAACTTTTTAACGGGATTTTTGGAACATTGGGAATATATTGAAGAACAATATATGAAAGTAAAGGTCCCACAAGAGTACGAATGATATGACATTTCATATCACTTGCAATAAATTTCGCCGCTCTCCACAGCTTACTTAAAATACCATATACATATTTTACTACTCAGATTATTGACATGGGCACTCCAATTTAACTTAGTATCTATGATTAACCACAAACTTCTGACCTCGTCACAAAAATCAATTGTGTGATTGTCAATGAAAAGAAAGTTTATTGGTAAACTCATTCGTTTTTTATTCGTAAGAAGTATGGTTTGTGATATTGCAGGATTAATTTGAAGTTTGTGCAAATTAGACTAGTCCAATATATTACGTAAGGCAAGATTTAGATTGTTAATCACAACACCAACAGAGTCAATATCACCAAAAGAATATATTTGCAAATAATCCGCGAAAAGATGATAGTAAACGTTTTCCGTTTGTTTAATTGACTGACAAACTTGATTTATGTATAAAGGAAACAGAATAGGGCCTAAAACAGATCCTTGAGGAACCGCAGATGTAAATTACCGAAAAACGTGAAAAGTTATTCTCAGTATATAGTTTTGACAATCACATAGTGTGATTAAGTTTATCAAATGCTTTGGAAAAGTCTTAGAGAACCAAAACTCCAGCTTTACCATCTTCCATATTACTAGTAATATCTATCATCAGAGACATTCAACAATGCAGTGGTACTATTGTGGTTGGCACGAAATCCAGATTGTAGTTCATTCATTAAGTTATGTTTAGCAATAAAGCTATACTGAGTGTGAATGATTAATTTCAAAAACCTTAGATAATATTGGTAATATGCTGATAGGATGAAAATCGGTTACTGTAGATGGGTTCGGCATTTTTGAAATAAGTTGATTTAGTGATACTACAACTTATAATGAATATTAAATGAGGTAATAAAACCGGAAGCAGAATTTGGATGAGATTAAGTGGTATTCCATCAACTCCAACCGAATTCGATTTTATTTTATTCAGATGAAATGAAAGTGAACTTCTTCAGCAGAGACAATATTGATTTTGTCATAACAAAATTTACATCATTTGGGTTAAATACCGAACCGAAGTAGATATTGAACTCATCAGGAGTAATATCGCATTTTCACTTCGCAATGGACTGAATTACATATGAATTGAAGTTCTTCCAAAACAATTTACTGGTAGTTTTACTACTGAAGCAATCATTGAAAAACTGGCATTTGACCGCTTTGATCTATTCATTTCAGTCTTATGCTTTCTCCAGTTCTTATGCAGAAAATCGCGAATATTACGATGCATTATGATATCGTTATTAAAATATGGTCGGCGCACTCTACGGTTCCCACACATTTTTTTCAGTAGTACAAACCTATCAATAAGATAACCTAAAAATGAACTTCAAATTGATAGTTGTTCGTTAACATCACATAAATGATTTAATAGTGCCAAATTTAAAGAACTAGCAGCCACTCGTAATGCATCCCTAGCGACATTCCAGAAATCTCTAACGTAAATAAATTGGTTATTATCATTATTATAATCAGGGAAAGCATATGAACCATAAATCATTTTTAAAGTTGTTAGTATGATTAGCAAATGTCAAATCAATTAAAGTGGCAGAATCGCCCACGAAGTTAGTCGCTACCTTTGAAATCAAACCAACCCCAAAGGATGACATTAATGATTTTAGCCGTTTAACCATAAAATCACCAACAATAATGGGCTCGCTACATCGTGCCATAAGATCAATCAAGATCTTTGAGAAACTCTAATTTTTTAGAACCAATTTCATATTAAGTTGATTTCTGATATCAATGAATATTACGTCAAATAAAGAATTTTTTGCATTAGTGTATATAATTCTTGTATTTAGAAATTTCTTAACATAAATTCCAACACCACCAGAGCGCCGGCCCGCACAATCTTTATGAAATAAAGTGAAATTATCAATATCAAAATATTTACTGGAGTGTTTAGATTTTAATCAGGTTTCTGAAATGGCAATACCATAGAAAGGGACGTCTTAATTTCAATTCTTCAAAGGAACTAAACTACCAGGATTTAACTGACAGAGACCAAATAAAGTTTTGTTATTAAGTAAGGATGATTTTAAAACAACGTTCCTCATATCCACTGAGCCAGCTCTATCAAAATGTGTACCACTCATCATAATCATAAATAACGAGCTTAGGATCAAATAACTGATACC
This sequence comes from Tipula helvola, assembly GCA_963556165.1. Classification (NCBI taxonomy): domain Eukaryota; kingdom Metazoa; phylum Arthropoda; class Insecta; order Diptera; family Tipulidae; genus Tipula; species Tipula helvola. The sequence goes on along the minus strand of OY744482.1, from coordinate 295,577,265 downwards.
AGAAAAAAACACAAAGGCACACAACACACAAAAAGGAAATTAAAAAAGGGATAAAAATCAGAATAGATGGAAATTATAAAAAAAAAAAAAAAATGTTGGGAAACTTTTGGATATAAAATACATGATTAAGAAATAAAGTAAAAACAATTAATTACAATATTGAAATAAAATTACGACTCCAACAATAGAAATACAATATAAAAATAAAAATAAAAAAGATAAAAATTCCATAAAATACAGTTGCACTAGTAATTTACTAACAATGAAAAGTTTAGAAAAAGAAAATAGACATCATTATTATTTGTTTCTGTTTTGTGACCTAGTAATAGGTGCGGTAAAATTGTCCGTTGGGAGATTATCAGCTGGTTAAAATTGACGATTCATTTTGAAAAATTCCTCTATACTTCTTGGTACAAAAACTTTATTGTTGTTTGTATACGTAATGTATACCATTCCAGCTTTGATAGTAATATTTATGATTTTATTTTTAGTTCGTTTTGCTTTAAATGCTGCTTGAAGGATGAAGGACGGAATAATTTACTTTCGACAGATAATGTTGCAGTAAATTTTATTACTGATATTCAATCTGCTTAAAAAACATCATTTTAAAACGATGGGAAATAAACCGAACAAAAATAGATGTCTGATAATAGTTTAGGAGACTTCATCCAATAAATAACATCCACTGCTTCAATTCCTCTTTCAAATTTTACTGTAGTCGCAATTTTAGCAAAACAATTTCCTCGATGGATACATTTGATATAAAAGGAATTCTTATGACTATAGCAGATGAATTTTGAAGACGTTCGAAATAATCAAATTTTTCATCATACTCTAGTTGAACTTAAACAGGAGTCCAAGTCTAATTTGACTTTTTTTAGCCCCGATTCAAGCCTCTCAATTTCTTTTTTCATGTTATCAATACTTAACAGAAATTTTTTTTTTTTTTTTATTTAACAAAGATGGATTATTAAAAATTAAATAATAACACAACGCACCAGTTTAAAATGCAAGGCAAATATAGTTTATAGTTCTATACTGATTTAGTTCACATTCAAGTTAATAAAAGATGAATTAATCACACGTAGAATATTTTTATATTTATTTAATTTGCGGAACGAAATAAAATCAACTTCAGAACATGCCATGTTGAATTTTATCTATTTGTTCAATTTCTATTTTTGTCGATTCAGGTAGCCTGTATGGATTTCAAAAATGGATTTTATCTCGAATGAAAGTGGAATAGAATACGATATGGTATATTAGTTTGAATTAAGTTATCCCCGTTTAAATAGAAAATGCCATTATATTCCTTGCAAATTTTTATGACGGAATCAATCCTCCTTAATCCATTTTTTCTTTTATTATTTCCGATTCAATAATTTTCATTCTACCGTTCACATCATTAGTCCAATCAGAAGAAAAAGACAAAATAATTTTCTACTGGTTCAAGAGTAACATCAAGATCATTTAAAGTTATATTTGAATTCATTATAAATGTAAAACCGATTCCGTTTCTAATATTCTTTTAGGGTTTTACAGTTTAAAGATTTTACAATAATTCTAATTTTGCTATTTAATCCTTCTTGGGGTGCGATTCTGATTCAGTGATAATTTGAAATGATAAAAAAAAAATTCATTCCCATCTAGTCAGCCGTTTTAATTTTTTTCATCAAAATTATGCATGCCTTATTGCACTAGGATGCGATTCTGGTTCGATGATAATGAAATCTAATATAAGTAGATCATTGTTATACACTGTGTTTTGCATGACGTGTCAGACTGGTTTTTGTCGATGAAAATTTTTGTCGCTGATGATAAAATTTGTACTCATCAAAAATGGTTACTGAAATATGTACAATAATTATATTTAATCAGTATCCAAATAAATTATTTCTTAAGACTGGTGATGTACCAAATATGTGTTTGCATTTGGATATCAGTATGATCAAAAAGTACCGGGAATTTGTAAATAAAACAAGTTTGTGTTAATTTTCGGGCAAATTTATTTTATCTCCTTCAAAATAACATCCATCTGAAGCAACACACATGTGCCAACGCTTAACCCAATCATCCATGCATTTTCGGTAGGCCGAAACTGGGATGTCCTTCAGCTCCTTCGTCGCATTTCGTTTTATGGCTTCCAGAGATTCAAATCTTTTTCCACGAAGTGGTAATTTAAGTCGAGGGAAGAGAAAAAAGTCGCACGGAGCCATATCGGGTGAATACGGTGCCTGCTCAAGGATATTTACGCTGTGTTTGGTCAAAAAATCTGTCATAATACGCGCTTTGTGTGACGGCGCATTATCGTGGTGTAAAAAATATCTACAACAATGTGCTGAACGGTTCCGTATGAGATGTTAAGATCACTAGCAATCTCTCTAATACTCACATGACGATTTTCAAGCACAGTTTTCTTCACAATTTCAATGTTTTCATCGGTATTCGATGTGGAAGGGCGTCCAGAACGAGGCAAGTCTTCAACCACTTCACGACCATTTTTAAACACTTTATACCATTCATACGCTCTGGTTTTTGATAGAGCAGACTCCCCAAAGGCTTTCTGCAACATTTTCAACGATTCAGCACAAGAAATTCCGTTCAAAACCCAAAATTTCAAGCAACATCTTTGCTCAATAAAATTTTTCATGTTAAAATGCGACAAAACACAAAAACTTGTCTATTATGAACAGCTGACAAACAAACACTAATCATCTGATCCCACTCAAGTTACACACAGATGTCAGTATAGGATCTACCAACTTAAAAAAAAAAATATCCGAATCGGTCGAGAGCGGTTCATTTAAATTACAAATTCCCGGTACTTTTTGATCATACTGTATGTATGCCTACAAATGTTTTTCTCTCAGTAACTTTTTAGAATCTAAATAATTTGTGTAATTGAACAAATGCAAATCCAAAATCAATGGAAAATCTACCCTAGGAAATTTAAATAGTATTAACATATTTTAAGTATTGGAAAAGTGACCCTGAAATTACTTTCACCACTTATAAAGAAAGATTTTGCAAAATGAAAATAATAAAACGTCTTATTAATTTAGCTTGTGGTGCTGCGGTGTGTATAGGATGGTTTTATAAAGTATTTAAGAATTCTTCAGGAGAATTAATGTTAGGTTTATTGGCCTTATATGTATTATAGTATACAAGGCGGGTTTTGTTTGAAAAAAAGTCGGTTTAATTTTTTCACGTCAGGTTGGCGAAGGAAGATGTTATTAAATTGTTGTTAAGTGAACGCAAATTCCAAAAATAATTTTCGTTCGACCCGTAAAATGAAAGGTAAGGGCAAAATGTTTTGGCTTGTGCAATGTCGTTTATAATTAATTGTATATGTATTATACCGCCTTTACCTTCTGAAATACTTTCTGAAAAATTTGAAGAATATTGGGATTTTTTAGCAACCTCATCAGTTGAATATATTCCGATAACGATTTTTTAGCAGCCCCATCAGTTGAATATATTTCCGATAAGACTTTGAATAATTCCAAAGTATCAGGTTGCCTAATTTAGATCGAATGTCCACTACAAATCGAACGACAACACCACAAAAAATATTGATTAAAATGTACGCATAGTTAAAAGGTTGGTTTACGCGAGAAGTTTGGTTACCCTAGTTCTATTTACATCCAATCAAATCAAATTTTTGTGGGTATTTCGCTGATTAGGTTGGTTTTGATAGGGCTTAGATGTAAATACCAAGGGTAAAACCATTCTCGGGGACCAACCTTCAAAAACATTTTGATACTTCATCATTCATTTCTCGCAAACTATACTAAATCTTTCACAATGTTTGTATTGAGAGAAGCAAAGAGAACATACTGCGTGTGTATATAATAAGTGGGTATCAGTTAAATACCTTTATTAAGATTTTATCAATTTTTTATGTTGATGCTTTTGTATGTCTCTATATTTATCATTTCCGGTATAATTTATTAGTAAGGAGGTAAGGTATTGTAAATAAATTCGTAGAAGCAATGTCTGAAATTACCGCTCGCGCTCAACTATTGAATGGTATAAATATAACAACTACAGCTGATGGTCTAAAATACTTGTAGAATACTTCACACAATATTAATGTCATGTGTCACTGTAAACCTAGCATAATGAATAATTATTTTGCATTTGCTTTACTTCTTGATAAAATTCAAACTATTAAATTTTAAAGTAAGCATAATACGAAAAACAATTTCCAATCGACCAACCGCAAGCACCCGCTAGCAAACCGCTAGTAGAAAGGTTTCTGTCTTCGCTAAGTTATCTACTCGTATCTGCTCTTACATAAATCGACGCTACGTGGTTAAATATAGAACCGCTTAATATTTATGTTAAAATTAGAAATATAACTTGGGTGCTTGCGGTTGAATTCTGCTGTTTGCTTTGTTTACACCGACTGATTTCATCATTTTATCACTGAACCGGAATCGCACTCCTGGAAAGCAGTTAAAGCTGTTTGAGAATTTATTGCTCCCTAGTTTTTTTTTTTAGCCCACACCAGCTACCACAATACCAACATCATTTTATTAAGAAAGAATTACTTGGACAAGACTACCATAAGCTTTAACATTTTCATTTTGTTTTTGGCACATCGTATTCAATTCATGTGAAAGTTAGATTCTAGATTTTGATTCACTGTATCTTAAATCCTATTTTAAATCAGCCCATGTATCATAGCTATGATCATTTGTTTAACTGTCTCATCGTAAGCCGTATCAGTAAACAACTTTTTTATTAATTTAAAAATGTTGGTTCCTCAGCGGCTAATAATTCATCAAATACCATGTCACAACATTCTAAAAACGGCGAAATTATCATATTTTTAAAGCATTAGGTATATTTAAAGTTGCCATTTTAAAAAAATTGTATTGTATTGTCAATTAATAATTTAGGAGCTTCATCATTCACCGCACTTGAGGTTAGAGTGACACTTGATAGAGGATCGAATAATTGTTCTGAGGACTTTTAGAATTAATTCTGAACTACTGAACCCTTTATGATTTAGATGTACTTTACGAATAGATTTTAGTATATTTACGTTTCATAAATTGAGGTAGAAGTAAATGAAAAAAAAACTATGCAAAATCCGGTCAATTACATTCAAAAAATTAAAAATTTCAAAATTACTAATTATAAACGAATATCAAAAATAATTTATCAAATTGAAACTGATTTAGTATAATAAATCCAAATTATTCGCCAATAAGAACCAACTTAGAAACCCTATTTATAGAGTACCGTTTGTTTAATAACAACATAATAGTAAATTTAAATTTATGACTGGGGGCGAGTAGACGAGACAGCAGAGACATATCAACTTCAACAACAACATCAATAGTACAAATTTGGGTGATTACAGGGGAGCATGTTGATGGAATGAAATCTCGCCCTCCAACCGCCGTTGGAAAATAATACTGGAGACACAAAAAAATTAAAAAATTCTCCAAGCTTTTCAGAACTTGCGGTACTAATGGGGAACGCTTATCAGGAATTCAGGAGATTGTGTTGTCTTGTGCGTTAACAAATTGTAAAAAAATAAATAAATAAAAACAAATTTACTAACTATCGACTGCAAAAGCGGGTAGAGTTTATAATACTAACATTCAATTATTATTTATGATATATTTTTAGCACAAAAAATTTGATTTTTTCTGTTTCTTTTTGTTTTAAACAAATTATTATGGATTATTAACCATTTTAATTGTCTTTTTCACAAGCAAATTTTTATTTAATTATCGCGTGTTTTTCTAAACTGTATACATCAACTTAGGTTTATGAGTATTCCCAGTTAAATCTAACTGAATGTATGAACATAGTTGTTGCGTTGTCACCAGTGTTGTGGGGAATAAAACACCCCAACAAAAACATGAACTTTATTTAATATTTAAACAATTAAAACTATCAATTTTATTATTATTGTAATTATCTTTTATAGATACTATTTAGCCACATTTACATAAGATGAGTTCTTGAATCTTAAAAATAATTTTTATAATCACATCATTTGTGATTTAATTATCTTACATTTTAAACATTATATGTAGGTTGTGGTACACTACCCTTTCATATTTTATATAAATTGAGGTGAAATAAATAGTGTCACACAACAGAGTGTGCTAAATCCATTTGCAAATTACATGTGCAATTTTAGTGTACTCTCTAAATTTGAATAGAAGTATGCTGCCCTTACGATAACTTACAAAGTATATAGCTTCATCGTAATGTCTGTTTTTCATTGGGATATGTTCAAAGCAATATGTTGTAAGTGTTCTAAAACTGATGCTGTTTCCATTGAAGGACGCCCATACGTCCATGATACTTTCCTCTAAAGTATATGAAAAGATTTCAGTTTCCCCCAATACCGATAACCCCATAACCGATTGTAATCCGTTAGATTACAAACCATGATTTTATTTCCAACCGATAATCTCTTAATACTGTAGTTTTTAATGTTTAATTCAGGTTTCATCATCATTTTATTGATTTGATACAATGATATACAATTGACTAACAAAAGGTGGAATTTTATTGTTTTTTGATGCTACAGTTATTTTAATTGTAGATGTGCTGGGTTGTTATGAATTTTCGTTTGTTATGGCTGATGTTTCTGCTAAACCAGTAAATTTATTTTTAACTGGAGTGCGATTATGTAAGCATTACGAGTTTCGAGTTTTTCGAAATTGCAATAAAACGCGAGTTCATGGGCTAGGTGAGGTGGTCTATGTTTTGGAGGAGCATTGAGTAGTCAAATCCCAGATTGCTTCAAAAAAATAAACCCCAAAAATATTTTTACCAACACAATTTCACAACATCCATCGCCAAATGTAAAAGCGCCCAGATCCAGAATCGCCGTCGAATCAACAGCGTCCAACAATAAAACCCTACACCACCCATACTTTACTACAGTTATCACAAATATTCCGAATCAACGACATTCATTTTCAAATGCACAACCATTTATGACCGATACAAATATCTCCGATTAGCAACACCTATCTCTAAATGCACGATCATCACCTACCGGAATTTCTTTAAATAAATCAACCGTATCAAGCAATATAATCGTGCACTACCCTTCCATTACTCTTCCCATCACAACTAATTCGAAGTCGCAATATCCATCTCCAAAATCCCTCCAAGAATCTATTAAGTGTAGAAAGAGTAGAAACGGCTAAATAACTTCGAATTTTTGTAAATATATTTTCCGCTACTGAAAACATCCGGCCCACAAATCATTGATATGTGGTTTATAGCAAGTAGTCGTTCGTATAAACTATCCAAAATTTAAATCCGCTTATCTCCTTGCTCGATGTTTAAATCTTCGATTTTATCGTCAGGTTTTATGGTTCTATAACTACACTGCGCCAATTAAAAAACGGAACAGAAATTTTCTTCGAAAAAATACCCAGATTTGAACGCTTGTATCTTGGTGAAATAACACCTTTCAGAAAAAAAAATTTGTTTCTAGTTGAAGGAAATTTTGTTTTCTTTTCGATTCTGGAAACCGTTTTATTTTTTTTTGTTTTTTTTTGACTTTTTTGAGTAAAACAAAAGGTGTCTAAAAAAAATAAAAATTTGCTGCTGTTTGAAACTGTAGACGAACTTGCTCGATATTTGAATCAAAAACCCAAATCGGCCATTTTATAGAGAATTTAGAAACCTTGCAAAATGATACTAGGAAAATTTCTGTGCAGCCACTCCTTGTAAAGTTATTGAAGTTTTAGAGAAAACGTATCAAAAAGCGTAGAAGTAAATTTTTTTTTTCTTGTAAACTTAGCACTCTACGATAAAATGTTAAGTCACTTTAAACTAAAACTTTAACACACTAAAACTTCAATAACTCGATAAAGAGTGGCCGCACAGAAATTTTCCTAGTATCATTTTGCAAGGTTTCTAAATTCTCTATAAAATGGCCGATTTGGATTTTTGAATCAAATATCGAGCAAGTTCGTCTACAGTTTCAAACAGCAGCAAATTTTTATTTTTTTTAGACACCTTTTGTTTTACTCAAAAAAGTCAAAAAAAACAAAAAAAAATAAAACGGTTTCCAGAATCGAAAAGAAAACAAAATTTCCTTCAACTAGAAACAAATTTTTTTTTCTGAAAGGTGTTATTTCACCAAGATACAAGCGTTCAAATCTGGGTATTTTTTCATAGAAAATTTCTGTTCCGTTTTTTAATTGGCGCAGTGTATATGATATAAGACAGCACTACAGCTCATTATATCCAGTTGTTTCTTCACGTTCTACGTCAGAAGAAGTTGAAATTTGATCGGCCATTCTAATGTTGTTTTGTCTCGAGACTAAGCGTAATAAGAGCTGTCTAGCCAATTGTTTTGTAGAAAGTTTAGATGCGAAATTTAAATAGTCGTTTTGTTTTGATAACTGTCGTGATGCAAATATATACACCCAATACACCGAGTGCAGTAGTGATACAATATTTCAATTTTAGAAAATCGCTTGTTTGTCAAAATAAGCGCGTATCACCGTATCGGGCAATCTAGAATAAGTTGTACATTTTTGCATTTTTGTACCCCAATACAACGTTCGACCGTCATTCAAATCTTAGAATGTTTGGTGTTGTACAAAGCTTCTACCTAATCAGTGGATGTGTTTATGAATGAAACTATCAGCCAAGGCTCCAAAGAAAATTCAGCATCTCCTAGCAGTCAGCATTTCTCTTCTTCATAAATGTTCTGCATTTTTATTCTGTCATTCGACTGATTCCAAATGGAACTTTCACGAGTAGCCCCTGGCAGTGTTGCATCCACACTTATGATTTTTGTATTGTGGTCACATATTGCTATCACATTTAAGGAATGCTTTCCTCGACAATTTACGAATAAAAATTCGTCTTTGCGTGGCGCCAGAAATAGTGCGTGGGTTCCATCAATTATTCCAATTACAGAAAGAAATCTGTGTTTTCGATGAAACCGTTCTCTGATGATTTGTCGTTCTTCTACCGTGGATGGCCATTTTATAAATTTTGGGCACAATACTTGCTTCATGATGAAATTATTGGCATAAAGATTTTAGAAACGGAAATCTGACATAAACCGGTTTTTAAATCGTGCCCGGTATCTCGTTGATAGGAGTATTTAACCAATAATCGAAGAACGCATAATATACGCGTTTCGACTGATGTTGGTGTCGATCTAGATCCCTTCAGAAATGAACATGTCTTTCCTTATTCTGAATGTATTTCTTAATCTTAAAAATAATAACAAAAGGTTGTTTAAATTGAACACAATTAAAATATTTCCATGAACCTGTGTTTCTGACATAAGGCAATCATATTTTCCCTAGTTTCGCGCCTCTCTTGACTAAGTTTTTCTCATGCAATTCATTAGTAAGCCTGGTATAAGTTAAGTCACTAGTAGAAATTTTGATGTTTACTAATAACTATAATCTCTATTACGAAATTCTGCTTTATTGGTGATACTTTAAAGGAAGTATTGTTTAAAACTTGCAAACAAATTTGGTTAATATAAAAATTATTAAAGCTTAAAGCTCTTAACATAGAAAATCGGACCCATTCAAATACAAATTAAAGCTCGATAATTGTTGGCCTAATTCGTCAGACGTTATACCATTAGACTGGTATATCTAAACAATATAATTTTCCAGCATGCATCAATCAGAAATTACTGGTCTTATCACGGTCAGTGAATATAATTAATTATTACAATTTATTGCACAACCATCACATCTATTATTATTAACAATAACAAAACCAAAACAAAAAGTAAATCTGATCCAAATTGTTGCTACACAAGAAATTTAACACATAATTTTTAAAATCACTAAATAATTCTAAATACAAAAAAAAAACAGTAAAAATAATAAAAAAACGATGCTTGATCAACCATGGCGACAATAATATGTTAAAAACTACATTTTGAAATAAAATCGAGAAAAACCAAGTCCTATATGCTCGTACACCCTATAGACAGAATAAATAAAAGTTTACAGTTCCTCTTCACTTCAAAATAAAATAAAAAGTACAAAACATTTTTACATTCGATTAAACTTATTGAACTTTTTTTTTTTTTACTACGTTTTGCTTTTCGATTTTCCAATATTTTTCCATTTTTTGTGCCTTTTTAAGAGTTTTAAGTGAGCTTTTTACTAAAAATACTCTTCATCGTATAATTTAGTTATTTAAACTCAGATAACATTTTTTGTGTATCACAAAATTTTCAAATGCTATGTATGTACCAAAGCCACCTATTATATAAAGAGGCGGAAGATACAGGTACGTCATATTTTTGTTAGGCATGTCGATTTTCATTTTATGTGATACAAAGAAGTGCTCATTATTGAAATTGGGAACAATATAGAGAAGACGATGATTACTTAATATTACATGGGGACCACTACGCTTATATAATACTCTTAAAACCTTTTATAAAATTGAAATTGTAAACATAGGGCAAAGAATAAAAGAGCGATGTTGAATATCTTGGTCATGAACCTCACTAAATAATAATATTATCATTGAACCAATCTTTCAAAGTAAATATTTAAATCAGAGTGCATGTTGGTATACATATACATCAGCATACACTTGAACATTCCCAATATGGTCGTAAATTACGATTTCTACGAATTGTTTTCTATTTTGTAAATATGTAGTTCTCAAAAATGTAATGTTCTTCTCATTCATTTTCAGTTGCCTCAATTTTATCAATGAAATTTTATGGTTTATGGCATCTAACATTTTGCTAATATCCAGAGAAGTGACAAACACAAATTTTTTTTTGTACATTGCTAAGCTGAAACTACTAATGAGGTAAAAGCACGCCGCCTTCTTGCAGTCGAGCTACTTTTATGAATTTTACAGACTTTGACACATATTTAGGTTGGCATATTGGTTTAATCAACTTGTTAGAACATCTTTTAAAAAAGCGATTTGATATCCGATCGAATCCCGTAGCTGATCTTTGTTTTAAATTATGTATTAAAATTCCAATTACCTCACTTATTACCCCATATCTATACTGAATAGTTGAGGAATAGTATACAATATAATCGAATTGTGAATGGTCAGGAAATTGTAAATTCTTAAATAGATCAAACACATTATTAATGCAATTTTTATTAAATGCAACGGCAATTTCCGATTCAGTTCTTAAAGTTCTATCATTCACTTTCAATTCAATAATTTCATTATGTTGCTCTCTATTCACACTATGTTCATTTAAGTTTTTCTACAAGTAATACGGTTTGTTAAGGTTATTTTGAATTGTAACACGAAAGTATTTTCGTGTTGCCTAGCTTCTTTGCTAATTTCGAGTAAAGCACATAGCACAACTAGGATGTTTTGTCCGTAACTTGTAAAATTTTTCTCTGTATCTTATAATTTTACAAATATTAATTATCATCCAAGGTTTTATACACTCTTTGATTCTTTGCGATTTTATTTTGCGGCTATATTTTTGTATCAATTCACTAAGCTCATTAGAAAGATATTCAAAGTTATCAATTTTCTTTATTCTGTTCAAAATTGCATCTTTATCCACTAAATCATAATTTAGAACTTCTTTAGAGAGAAGTAATTCGGTTTTGTGTGGGTTTACATTCAACCCACAGCCATTGGCCCACAATGAAAGAATGCCCAGGGCATTTTGCATAAGCTCACTAAGGGTACCGGGATATTTACCACGGACACCAATAGCAACATCATCCGCATAGGCAACCACCTTGAAGCTACTATCCTCCAGTCACAGCAACAGGTCATCTATGACCAAGTTCCAAAGCAGATGGGGGACAGTATGCTACCCTGCGGCATACTACTGCTTGCACATCTTCTGGCGGAGGATTCTCCCAGACTGGCATTTATTATCCTGACTCTTAGTTTTTAATTAGGCGAATTTATTAAATTAATCAAAAATCCAGAATTATTTGTGTTACATAAAATAAAAAATCTTAGATCAAATAAATCTCTATCCATTATCGGTTTAGACTATAAGCTTCACGTGTTTTATCTCAAGCTACGTTAAGATTATTATTGGGTGAATTAGTGGCCAAAATGTTCTTAAAAATCTTAAGCTCATCACGACATTTCCATTCATCATTAAAAGTCTTTTTCAGCAAATTATCAACTTCTTTTAACTTCACCGAGTTAATATTCCTACCGTTAAAAAGTTGATCAGATAAAATCGTTGGAATTCTGCAGCTTTTTTTTAAAACAGAAAATCCTCTAGATAAATCCGTTTTATAATGAACTATCCCGGGAACAAATATTTACTTCTAACTGATTTGGTTAGTATAAAGCGCCTGGACTTATCCAATTCAAAATGCCAGTGGCTGGTTGGTTTGTACAATCTGGATGATTGAGTTTTCTATTCATTTATGGCGTAATCCCGCCCGCCCATTAAAATCATTGTGCCATATTCTGATTAAATTTGCTCATATCCTTGGGCTGAAGTTATCTTATTTTTTGATTTTATTCGTTTTCCCAGTAATGCAAAAACTTTATCAAGTTGTTTGTAAGAATGCCCCGCACTAGAAAACTAATTTGAATGTCCTTATATGAATCGGAGCACTGTTGTTTAGCCAATATAGGCACATTACTACCAATGCGCTATTTGTATTCTGAGCTCCACACACGTCGCAAATCAAACGAATTATTTTAATATTTTCGGAAAATCGTGTGTTGCTGCCCCGCAAAATAGGAGAAGCTGTTTCATTGCAGCATTTGTTTCTTTGATCTTCTGTCCACATTTTTCCTCTTTAATGTTAACTGGTCAGGGAGTTTTGGCAAGGCATGTTTTCTGATAATAAAAGAAAAACGTTGTCATTACATGCAATTCTTGCTAAGCCAAACTATAGAAAGCCTTGTAGAAATCCGCTTAGCAGTCATGATTAAGTTGATTTTTTCGGCGGGATTTGCACCATTTTTTATTTTTTCAGTATACATCAGACATAAAACTTATATTAAAATTGATTCATACAATGTTTTGAAAGAATCACTTTGTAGCTCGTATGTCATCGTGAATATTATTAAACATTTGCCACCCATATCCGATTGATCAATAAGTCGCCGAAAAGGTATTGCAGACCAGGGTATCTTGACCGACAATAATGAACGTCAAGTACAATTAAACTGTTTATAAAATTTTTTACAATCACTATTTATCTGCAAATATTTACAGTTTTATTGTTGCATGTGGGTATTTTCGGCAAACCTTTGGTTTTTATCTAACAAAACAATTAAATTACCCTTTGAATAAGTAAAATTGAACTGATGATGATAGCATTGCCTATCGAAATCGATATTCAAAAAAATATTTTTTAATATTTTATAATTTCACTATAGGACGTTTTACAAATTAAAATTTCGTAATAAACATTTTTAAAAATAATTGTTTAATTAATTATTATTGTTTAAAATAAGTTTTGTAAAAAGTGAAATAAGTGTAGCACAAAGAAAACATAATGTTTTCTAATTATGAGTTTTTGTTCTATCTTTGCTTGGGCGCTGTCACATTCCATGTGTGTGTGTGTGTGGTATTGTATTATGTTCCATGGCTCATTTGAAATTATTGCATTCCTGTTCTGATAAGTACAGCCATCAGAGTAAATCAGTGTTCGTTGTAAAAATTGTTTTCAAATATTTTACAAAAACTGACGCAAACACCGATGCTTGTAAGTCAGCTGTTGTCTCGTCAAACCAGTTGCAGACTACTTCTCTTGTCACCTTATTATAAACAGTAAAATTGTGACAAGCAAGTTAAGTTTTAAAGTACATGCGACTGGCATTTACGATTGGGCATATTTTTACAGCCTTCAAATCTACGTACTAGATAAGAAGGCATATGTAGTTCATTAGTTTCATCCTCGCTGTGTTTTTCTTTTTCCGCTTGGGCACGATTTTTTCCGTAATATGAGTTTGGAACGCTTCTTTTTTTTTTTTTTTTTTTGTTTTCCTTTATTTTACAATCTATCTCATTGTGAGACATTCAGTAAATTTTTTGTTTTACATTGTCATGATCGGAGAATTTTTATCCATTGATAAAATCTCACTTACATTACGATTAGTATTAAATAACCCATAAATTTAACTATTATTGATTCGATTCATTAGGGATTTTAAAAATTAATGTCTAAAGGAATATCTAAAACCTATTTGGCAAATTAAAAATTTTGTGGCGTTTTAATCGTTCCGTCGTTGTGGTAGTGCGAAGCTTGCTGGCCAGATCGTTTGGATGAATCTTCAATTTTGAGTGATACCTGGCACTGGAATCCCTAATTTCTTCCCGTATTGTTGGGACCTGTAGATCTCTGTGAATTATATCGTTTGGTATGAACCATGGAGCATCTACTATGATCCTTAGAAATTTGGACTGGAACCGCTGTAGAATATCCAAGTTCGAGTTGCTGGCCATTCCCCACAGCTGTATACCATATGTCCAGATAGGTTTTATTACCATTTTATAGAGTAGTAGTTTGTTTTCAATCGACAAACTTGATTTTCTGCCTATCAGCCAATACATTTTTGTCAATTTCATTCCCAATTGTTTTCTTTTTGTCCATATATGTTTACGCCATGTTAGCCGTTTGTCGAGGTGAATGCCTAAATATTTCACTTCATCAGTTTGAGGTATATTCTGGTCATTCATTTGTATTGGTGGACATGTACCTCTTCGCATAGTAAAGGTTACATGATTAGACTTAGCATCATTAACTTTAATTCGCCATTTTTTCATCCATGCTTGAATAATGTTAATATTTTCCTGCAAAACTTCTGTAGCTTTACTGGGATTTTCATGTGATGAGAGTACTGCCGTGTCGTCTGCAAATGTTGCGACACTTACTTGATTGCTTGTAGGTATATCTGCGGTATATAGCAGATATAATATCGGCCCAAGCACGCTGCCCTGTGGCCTGTGGTACACCAGATTTAATTGGGCGGATATTTGTATACGCATCATGATGTTTTATTATAAAATATCTGTCTAGTAGATATGATGTTAATATTCTGTAGAAACCATGTGGCAACCATAGCTTAATTTTGTATTGTAATCCCACATGCCACACCTTGTCAAAAGCTTGTGCTACGTCCATGCATAAAGCAGAACAATATATTCTTTCCTCGAGGGCTTCTTCAATTACTTCAACTATTCTGTGCACTTGTTCTATTGTTGAGTGTTCTGGCCTAAACCCAAACTGATGATCCGGAATCAGCTTCTTCTCCAACAATATAGGCTTTAAACGCTTAAGTAGTAGTTTTTCAAATAATTTAGACATAATTGGTAGCAAGCTTATAGGTCTGTATGACGTAACTTCTTCTGGAGGCTTGCCTGGTTTTGGTATTAATATTACTTGTGAAACCTTCCATTGTATATTGGAAAATATCCTGTCCTAAGTATAGTATTGAATAAATAGGTTATAAATCGAATACCCTTATCTGGCAACTGTAGCAGAATGTTTCCTATGATAAGATCATATCCTGGCGCCTTTTTAGGATTTAACTCTCTCTGTATTACAGTTCTTACTTCTAATATAGAAAACCTCGTGATGGTATGATTCATTTGCAATGGTGCTTCCAAGTAGTTTTGAATATTGTTGTTCTGTTCTTCCGTACTTTCTGATGGATATGGTTGAAATACCCTTTCAAAATGGTCTGCAAATACTTCAGCCTTTTCTTCGTTATTTCTCGCCCAGCGGCATCACTTTTACGTATCGGCGGAATATGCTGTTGTGGTTGTTTGAGCTTCTTAGTCGCCTTCCACAGTGAATAATCTGTGTTTTCTTTTGGTGAGAGTGTGATAAATATTCTTGAATTGACTGGTTTTTTTCATTGAGAAGCAGTTCTTTTAACTTTTTTATGGCTATGTTTAGTTTACGTTTATCTCCCGCTAGTCGATATCGTTGCCATTGCTGTCTTAACTTTCTTTTCTCCTTAATCATTTTCTTGACAACATTCGAACATTCTCCTTTTTTTCCTTTCTCATTTTGTAGTGGTGTGGATCCAAGCTGACGACGGAATACATTTATTGAGATGTTCCACTGCTTCATCTATCAGTTTCCGTCTTTAACTTGATATTTGTGTTTAAATTCTCTGTTACTTTATATCTGAAGCAGTTCCAGTCGGTTTTATTGTTGCTTAACATTGATTGTTTCTGTGTATTCACTATCTTTGTTCCTAAAGTGATTAATACAGGCGAGTGATCCGATGACAGGTTCAAGCTTGAATATAATTACGGGATATTCCTTTGGTAACGCAGAAATCTATGACATCTGGGATCTTTCTCCTATCACTTGGCCAATAGCTTCTTCTGAAAGATTACTGATTTCGTGCTGCACACAATTATCGCATCTGTCATTAGAGGTTTAAAAAGAGCTAAATTTTTATTTTTGAATTCTTCCATAAATTTCGTAATTGAAAATGGTTTTTGTGGACAGTTGTGACTGGGATGTTTATTAAGGCAATCTAAAAACTGACACATAACTTCATGGCGTCCACCTAATGTTCTAGCCGACCTATTTTTCTTATTTTGTGGTGCAAGGCCGTATTGGGATTCATTAACACATTTTGCTACAAAACTTTATTGTATTCCAAAGGTATACAACAGGCATTTGTTTGCAAATTTCTACATAAGAACCATTTAAATTTAGTTTGTATCTAACTTTTCGCTTAGCGTCGTGAACTAGTTTGGTTGCCCGTTGTTGCTATTTCCATGGTCTTGGACTAAGCTTCTAATGTAAAGTTTTTTCATTCCAGTTTAATTTTCAAAAATGACGGAAAATTTTGGAAATTTTTTGCATGTTCCAACTGTACATTTTGGACCTAATTGACGACCTTCTTTTTGTCAAGATGTACATCTTGTATTTGTAGTTTTTTTGGCACTTTATATTGATGTTTTACGGAATCCGAGACAGCGTTTTCCGAGCATTCGACGTTTTTGTTTGGCTAGTCTTTTTTTCAATTTCTTTGGTTTCGTATTCAATTCACCCTCACTTTCATCAACTGATTCCATTGAGCTACACACACCTAGCTTCACTTGCACTTATTGAGGTATCTGGCTCTTCTGAACTGAATTCAGTGTTCAATTCAGAACTAAAGTCACTTTGACGCTGTGCTTAGGCTGTTGTCCTAAATTGCATTATGCTTAAATGATTTAAGAAGTTACTGTGTGGTACACATTCCGTCCCTTGTGATTCCATAGTAGGTGATTGTGCTACTGAAACTTCGAGATTTAGTGGCAACTCACATTCGTAAATAAACCCTGCATCATCTAGATTGATTAATTCCTGGTCATTTATTAGTAATTTGCTTAAAGATGTCAAACTCTGAGAATCGACGGTTATAAAAGTTATATTTTTCATGCGATTTGATTTATTGGGAGTGAATCTGCTGATTGACCTGATTGTACATTTTCATACAGTGAAAAATCATTTAGCGAGGTAGATACGATATCGGCATGTTGTGCTTATAACTTTCCTTGCACCAATTTAACAAACAGTTTTCCTCGGTCTCCCATTATTGACAATTTTATGATATTGAAAGTAATAAAACTACCCAAATAAAAGAAACCACTCTCGGCTACTTCGTGCTGTGTGACAAGGCACATTACTTTGCTGGTATATACATATATTACTAACTCACGCCAGCCTAGAAATAATTTTTAAATAGAAAGCTCCAATGTCTGCTCCAAAATGGCGGTGTACATATAAAAGGAATACCGGTTCCTGCTGACGGCACATGACGCCGTGCTTGTCATTAGTAGCTAAGCATTTCGAATTATGCGCTTCGCCAGTTCTTTGACGTACGTATTTAGTCCCATATGTCCCAAAAAACTGAACAAATTGGTTAGAATTATTCAAATAAACGGTAACGGTGATTTTTTATGGTTCATTATGTGAATTGTCAGATACTGTGCTGCTTATAATTTATCAGCATAGTAGTGATGGTGATTTTTTCCTGTTTTTAATAGCTATCCATTCAATCCGTCAATCTTTTCTTTCGTTTCCTAGCGCTTCCTAGCCTAATGGTAGTACGAATTTCACTGTATCTAAGGATTGTTGTTTGCTTTGTTCCATGCGAATATTTAATTTGGTTTGATATATCTGCTTGGAAAAATAAAAAAAAAAGTACTGGAATAGCCGATCCAGAGCCGGGATGTAACCCCAACTGAATATATGGGACATTGTGAAGAGGAAGCTTTAAGCTCATCAATGTCTAAGCGACTTGTGGACAATTTAATAAGATGAATTGCAGAAGTAGGCAAAAATCAAGGCAGGCCAACATAATATTAGGGTTGTCAGTTGTAAAAGCGACAATATTGGTGGAAAATGCAAAAGATAAGGGGCGCCTAATAATTTTGTAAATGTGTGTGTACATACATAGTTAAAGCAACAATAGTTTTTTTTTATGAAAATCAACATTTTTGGAATATTAACGTTTCTCTACTCAGCTGTTCATATAGGTGGCTCTGTTCTCTATAAATGAATTTTCGCTCAGGCTATTAAATTGATGTTCTGATTTTATTGAATTGATATTAATAAATGTTTATCGAACGATATTTTTTGCTTTACTATTCATATTTTATAGGTATGGTGTGGTGTACCTACATAAAATATGAGTACATCAAATAACTAAAATATTCTTGTGGCTTAATTAAAAATACAAATGTGAAATTTGTAGTTTTATGGGGAAAATATATTTTTGGTGTGAAAATATAGAGTCTATCCAATGGCATAACCTTTTATTGAATTACCGGTTGTTTAATGTATTTAAGGAGAATTCAGCCAAATATTCAGTTTTCCGTTAGGCAAGTACAATAGCTACAAAAAATTATTCTATTGATTTCCTACCAAAATATCAGAAGTGAAACGATTTTATAATTGGCTGGTTGGAAAAAATTTCTTTTCTTGTACGACAAAATAAAATTAATAAAACGAATTTTCTCAAATTTCTTAAATTTTTTTGTTTTGTTTTTTGTTCTAAGAAAAGATATAATAGGAAGCGTCTTAATAACGTTTTAACACATACACGAAACGAAACACAAAACCAATAAAATTGAACATGAACATGTTTTTAGAAAATTTGAGATATAATAAAATTTAATGAAAACCACGTAATCTTATATTGTATTTTAAGATTAAATTTGGTAACAATAATAAACAGAATTGGTTTTTGATGATAAATTGGCAGCTTGTTCGAATCTGAATGCAGATGAAAATGTTGATGAATTTAACATCGTGAAATAATATCTAATTGTTATTTAAAATTAAAAATTTTCTACCGCCTACCTTAACCCAATTGTTTAATGTGGCGTTTACAACTTATTTCAATACAAAATAATCTAATAATCACTCATTCATAAATATAAATCGAATTTATTTTATCGAGTGTTTGAGGACAAAAAAAAAATATTGTAGTTTTAATTCGAATAAAATTAAATTTCCATTTAAATATGGAAAATGCTATTTAATTAGATTAAAATTTTATATTTCATTTTCAAAATCGTTTAGATTATTATCACTAAATAAAATTACATTATTTTCCAATTTTATCTCATTTTTTTTTATTTCTTTATTAGAACGTTGATTGATCTAATTAGGATAAATAATAAATAGTTGAATATTTTTTTGCATATTTAGTTATTTAAATTGAATAAAAAATTATATATCTATTGAAAGACAATTAATTTAATTAGGTGTCCCTAATGGTTTTATCTATTATGTCTACGAATATACATTATGTTTAATGTAAAATTTTGTTATTATTTTGCGAATTAGCAGAGATTATATTCAGAGTGAAAAGTCTGATATTTTTTTAAATGGAAGCATTTCTTATTGTAAAAAAATAGGTCTCGGCATGACCTGTTCGTTCGATGTGGACCGCTCTTCGCCAAGCCATATGTTTATGTTAGGAAACACAGAGAAGTCACAGTACAAAGATAAACAGCGATTTATATCGTAATTTAGCCCATTTTGCAGTAGCGACTGTAAACGTATGATCCGATCCAGTGTCCTATTGGAAGTATACATTTTTCTTCGTCAAATGAGGATGTTTTTTATTCAATTTACGGTTCTATTCTCTGGTAGCCTAAAATTACTATTTGTCAAACTCTGCAAAATATTCCGCTGTCTCGGCGATGACCTCCTCGTTCGATGTGACCTGCTCTCCGCCAAACCAATTTTTCATGTTTGGCAACACGAATAAGACACAAGGGGTTTAATCTGATGAATACGGTGAATAAGACAGTAATTTATATCGTAGTTTGATCAATTTGGCAGTAGCTACTGCAAAAGCGTGATCTGATGCATTGATGAATTTTTAATAAAATGTTGACGTTTTTTGTTCAATTCTTGGAAGGATCGATCCAATACACAGCACTGGCCAGTAAAGAGCTGTTCTTACTTAAAACGGTCAAAGTAGATATCCGTTGCGAATCTCAATACCCGCCGCTGTTTTTCCTGTCATTTTGTTTCTGGTGAATAGTAATGAATCCCTCTTCAACAAAAGTCACATAACGCCGCATAAACTAGTTCGAATTATGCTATACTTGTCCAAACTCTAACAGGTGCAGTTTTCATAGGAACATATTCTATATTTTATAAGGCCTCATTAGAAAAACAGCGCACGATGTCAAACGATCACATTTCAAAATTCAGCTGCTTATAACCTAACATTTGTCGTGTTAACGAGCAATGAATTGCGAAAGAAGGAAAGGTATTATATTAATCGTTTCTCAAATAATGGGGGTGACATTAAAAAAAATTAGAGCCTCGTTAATGAAATTCTAACAAAAAAGCTAACACATCTTCGATTAGTAATATTCTATCCAATAGCGCTGAGTTTAGTTTTTATTTTACTGGCATTGCTGACAAGTTACGGGCAAAATTTTTCGCGAGTATCATATCTACAAATTACGACCTTCCGTATGACTACTGTTTGAAAACTTTCTTGATGACTCCGGTTTCTAATAGTGAAATATTAGCTATAATTGAATCGTTGGAGCTGAAAGAAAAGTTAAAAAAAAATTACCATATTCTTAGATCACTGTAAAATACTAAGCGTTCATCAACATGGGTTCCGTCGGCTATATTTGATTTTTTGGATGTTATTCATAATGGTCTAAAGCTAAACAATGGTAAGTCATGGTAAGGCATTTGACATGGTGAATCATAAAGTTTTCTTATCTATTCTATGTGATGTTGGGTTTAGAGGTGTGTCTAACAAGTGGTTTGCTTCCTACCTTCGAGCGGTGAGAGTCAGAATTAATTCTACTTTTAGTGACCGTGGAATCATGAATGTTGGAGTGCCGCAAGGATCAGTTCATTGCTGTTTCTAATTTATAAAAATTCGGCTACAATACTGGATTAGCTGCTGATTTAATTTTACTTATACTACTGAATCTGTCAATGTAGTGATTTCTATGGCTAATGAAGACCTTTTGGTCGTACATAAATGGTTTGATAAGCATTGCCTGTAATATATCATAGTATCTCTAAATGTACTTCCGTTAGTTGTCATACAGATTGTTTGAATATTGAGCTGGTCAACTCTTTTAAGTTAACCTTAATTGGAAAACTCGTGTATCTAAGTTAAAATATTACATTTCATCTGCCCCACGCATTTTTTACCTCCTCCGTGATTTAGTCCCTGTTGCTAAGTTAGAATATGGTTTATCTTGCTGGGGTGGTCGTTATCCAAGTACTTTTAAACAAATTGTACGTTCAACACAAAATTATTCTGCGCGAATGGTATTGAGGAAAAATAGGTTGGAATCATCTTGGTCTTTATTCAAGTCGACCAATATTTTGCCATTACAACATTTGTATGTTTATAAGGTTTTAAGAGTATTTTGTAAGAGTAATGGTCAGTATGTCATGAAAGGTGATGCTCGGTATAACTTTCCATCACATCCATCTATGGATCTTAAAAATCCAGTATCTTGAATATTGTGATTTACTGTCAATTGACCGTAAACAATTGATCGTGAACAATTGATCGAACAACAATTGATCGTGAACAATTGATCGTACAACAATTGACCGTGGAAACAATTTATCGTGAATACAATTGATCGCATGAACAATTGATCGTGGATCAGTTGATGGTATGGACAACTGCTCGTGGATCAGTTGATCAAATGGACAATCAAAAAAGTGGAATTCGCTAATACACTTCAAATTTCCGAAAGATACCAAATGAATAAATTTAAGGTAGCTATTAATCTTTACTTGCAGGATCGCGCATTGGGTGCAGAAGCTCTGACAGTTACAAGGAGCTAGGACCGTTAATAAGTCCGCTCTGCACCCAATTAAAGAATTGATTAAAAAAAATTAAAAAAAAAAAAAAAATTGATCGTGGATCAGTTGATCGTCTTCGCTGTTTCTTGACCGATTAGGATAAAATTTGACATGGGCGGTGGAAATGGGATTCTTAAATGATTTTTTTTTAAAGTTCTGGAAAATGGCCAATTTCGCTGTCTTGCATTACAAAATTTTGTAAGTATAAAATCTTGCATTCGAAAATTTTGCAGTTTTTGTATCTGTACCTGTCTTTAGTATCTAACATTTTATTGGTAAATTTAATTTCTCAATTCAAAATTCAAATAAGTCAGTTTTGAGTTTAGATTAAATTATCGCAATTTTATTCACAAAAAAAACATTAGAAAAGTTTTTGGTTAATAGAGATTCAATATTAAAGTTAGAATGGAAATCTCTTTTTTCCAGGATGTTTCAACAAAATATTCTGGATAAGGCAGATTTAATCTTCATTCTCCAGAATTTAAATTTTTGGTTAATGAAGATTTAATATTAGAATTAGAATCTCCCTTATCCAGAATATTTTGTCGAAATATTCTGGAAAAAGAAGATTTCCATTCTAACTTTAATATTAAATCTCCATTAACCAAAAACTTTTCTAATGTTTTTTTTGAGAATAAAATTGCGATAATTTAATGTAAACTCAAAACTGTCTTATTTGAATTTTCAATTGAGAAATAAAATTAGCAATATTATCTTAGATACTAAAGACAGGTACAGATACTAAAACTGCAAAATTATCGAATGCAAAATATTGTACTTACAAAATTGTTTACTTGCAAGATTTTGTACTTGCAAGATTTTGTACTTGCAAGAATTTGTAATGCAAGTCAGCGAAGTTCCACCTTAATTAAACATATTCCAGAACTTCCCATTTATATCGCCCATGTCAAATTTCATCGTTATCGGTCAAGAAACATCGAAGTTACATCTTAATTGCCCATTTTCCAGAACTTAATCCAAAAATCATTTTAGAATCCCATTGCCATCGCCCATGTCAAATTTCATCATATTCAGTCAAGAAACTGCGAAGTTCCACCTTAATTGGCCATATTCCAGAACTTTCTCCAAAAATCATTTAAGAATCCCATTTATCTCGCCCATATCAAATATCATCATAATCGGTCAAGAAACAGCGAATTTCCACCTTAATTGGCCATATTCCAGAACTTTGTCAAAAAATCATTTAAGAATCCCATTTATGTCGTCCATGTCAAATTTCATCGTAATCGGTCAAGAAACAGCGAAGTCCCACCTTTATTGGCCACAGTCCAGAACTTTATCCAAAAATTATTTTAGAATCCCATTTCCGCTCCACAGCCCATGTCAAATTTCATCGTAATCGGTCAAAAAACAGCGAAGTTCCATCCTAATTGGCCATATTCCGGAACTTGATTGTCCATACGCGATCAATTGTCCATCATACGATCAATTGTCCATACGATCAATTGCGCATACGATTAATTGTCCATTCGATCAACTGTATCTACGATCAATTGTTCTTACGAATAATTGTATCCACGATCAATTGTACATACGATCAATTGTATCTACGATCATTTGTTCGTACGATCAATTGTGTCTACGATCAATTGTTCACGTTCAATTGTAACACGATAAATTGTTTACGATCAACTGACTGGAAGTACCCATCGATTATATATATTATTTAACATTTTAGTACCCTTAAGAGCTTTAAGCTTAAACTTGGAAGTTCCACAAATCATTATACTAGAGCAATATAAAAGATGAGTTTTTAATCGCAATGTGAATATATTTAATTTAGTACATGTTCTTAAATCATTTGGAAGACTATTATGTATATATTTTTGGAGCCAAATTAAAAATGAATTTTGGAAGCTGGAAGTTGTAAATTGTTGTAGAACTTATACTGTTAACACCATTATTATGACTAGTATTTAAATAAAATTCTTTCAATGCTTTAAACACGAACAAATGTGTTAGTAGAAAATTTCTAAACACTGAAATGTAGCTGTAACTCAATTAATTTTGGGTTACCCTTCATAATTCTCAATATATGTAACATATTTAAATGTTGGGACCCTTTCAATTTTAAGACACGCATTTAAACAT
Organism: Tipula helvola; assembly: GCA_963556165.1. NCBI lineage: Eukaryota > Metazoa > Arthropoda > Insecta > Diptera > Tipulidae > Tipula > Tipula helvola. The sequence continues at coordinate 295,552,873 of OY744482.1, read as the reverse complement.
ATCACCTGATTAAATCCAATTCATGATATATGATGTTGTGGTCAGAAATAGAAGCACCATTAAAACTATAAACCCTAGCTTTGTTTTTTGTGCTCAGCATCATGAAATATGGCATATCACACCATCTCCTGAGCACTGCTAATTCAAAATAAATACTGTTAATAGCTTAATAGTATCAATCCTTGTCGGTTCATTGTATATGAATACTAAGTCATCTGCAAAAGAAACCACTACAGAATTAAATTCAACATTAAATAAGGAGTTTAGATAAATCAAGAGTGGCAACGGTCCTAATACAGACCCCTGTGGAACTGCATCATTAATTACTAAACTTTAAATAACACAATCATTTATTTTTACACTCTACACCCTATTCGACAAGTAAGAATAAAACCATTGAATACTAACTCCACGAAATTCAGCACCAAATAGTTTTTTTAATAACACACTATGGTTCACCATATCGAACGCTTTTTTCAAATCAACAAAAACTGAAGGTGCAGGCTTTCCTACATCAAGATCCATTGTTTTAAAATGTTATCTGTGCTATTAATTTCCACAAGGAAAGTATTGTTATCAATATAATAAGTCAATGCAACAATTATAAGCATCAGAAACATCAGTCTTGGAATAAACCGAAAGCCAAGTACAAAAATTAAGGTTTTTCTTGCACAAATTTTTGTTATTTTTTTATTTCACTAGGAAGAAAATTAATTGAGATATCACCGTTTAAAATTCGAAATTACTGCGACGACCACCTTCAACAAGCCCTTTAAACTCAAAAATCTCAGAAACGATGGGTTCAAGAAGTTTATCTATATCTAGATTAATCAGATATCTTAAAAATTCAGGAGGCAATCGTTAAAAAACCAATCGCGTTTTTCAGTGAAGATTCCGTATTGCTCTCTAACTTGCATTTTTTAGATGAAAAACCAGCATTTTCAATCGTGAATAACTCGAAAAATATTGATTTATCGAAAAAGCTACATTAAACATTCTGTGCTTAGAATCTCTTTCGATTTCTGCAGTTATTTTGAGTGTACTAACTTCTGAGCTCGACGGCACTATAAAAGTTTTGAACCTTCACCAATTCTCTACTTCCTGTCCAAATTTCTCGTCAATCACCGTAAAACAGTAGATTAAAAATAAAAATGATCTAAACAAGTAGAGGAGTCGTTTGAAATGGGAGTAGGTTCATTTATTAAAGATTTCAAGCCATAAGATTACATCACTAGAACATAATGAGCGTTGAAGAAGTCTTATTGATATTCATGTCACCAAAAACTAACAAATTTTTAGATTTATTAGCTGCCAAAACATTACTAAATTGCGTGAGATTGATGGCGCAAAATTACGAACTAGGAAAAGACGTCTGGATTTTTCAAATTTTTGCCGAGATTTGCAAAAGTTATGTTTAATAGTTGTAGATTTATCACTCGAAATTTTATATTTTCGCGTCCGTGAATTCTTTGAGATTTAGGTTTTTTTTTTTGGTTATAATACTCTATAGGTACTCGAAATAAAATTTGAAAACAATCCTTCGTGTTATAAATAGAAAGCGGACAACTACTCTAGAATTTTGGCCATAATACGTGTATTATAATTTGTTGAAATTTGGCAAACTAGACCTTAATGGAATGTGATATTAGAATGGTCTTGTTTGATATGCGAATAAAATGTAAATACCTTAATTGGTATTTGGTACCATTGTTACGTTTGTCATAGCCATGTAAGCGCTTCAAGTAGTACTTAGAAAGTACTTAATTCCTGTACTGTGTGGTTGAACAGCCCAACAAAAGAGTTTAACAAACTTCATTTTCCAAAAGGCACTACTTTCAGCAATTTTCCAATTCATTTATCCTATCTCTGAACTGTTTTTCCGGAAGACGTACAAAATACTCCTTTGCAGCAGCTATAACCTCGTCACTGGATAAAAAACGCTTTCTACGCAAAAATCTTTTGAAGTTTCGGAACAGATAGAAGTCAGAGGGAGTCAGATCTGGTCAAAAAGGTGAATGTTCAAGCAATTCGTATTGTGATTCCTTCAATTTGGTCATTACAAGAAAACCCTTATCTTTTAAATCGGGTGCTGTCTCACCAATTTTTTTATCCAGTTCGTCCAAAAGGTTGGAATAATACCTACTCTCCGGTTAAAAAACTGATGCCATAACCTTCTTTGCAGATTTTAACCACTTTGGCTGTTTCGGAGCAGAAGTTCCGAGCTTCAGTCTACTTTTCAGTTTGTCGATACGATTTATTTATTTATTATCATGTATCGCCTACACTAACAATCGGTACAAATATCACTATAACAATCGGTATACAAACAACATGTTAAAAAATTGTTAAATAATAAAAAAATATAAATTGAGTAACAGTCCATAGTGGGAAGCTATTTGGCGTACCGGAGCTTACATATTTAAGCGTGGGATCAGCTTGATATAATCAATTCGACAACTGAAAATTTCACGTATGAATATTGCTGTTGTTACAACACGTCGAAAATTTAACTACGTTGTGTACGTTCTATAGTATAGGTTGCAGCGATCTTGGTAAGGTGGAAGGACATATCTAATAGCCCGTGTAGACGGTAAACATCGCAGCCCTTATAAAACAAACTGCTACTGAACACTCTCAATTCTATCCGAATAACAGTGATAAGCAGGTGACCATACCGGGGAATTATATTCCAAAATAGAACGAACAAAAGAAATGTACAGCGATGTTGGAATAATCGGGTCGGTAAAGTGCTCCGCTTAATGAAGCCCACCATAATATATGACCTAGGTATAATGGTGTTAATATGTCTGGTCTGATCTTATGGCATCGGATGAAAAAATGTGATCCGGATCGGATATGAACTCCACTCTGCCAACATCTTCATTTTACAGACAATATTGATGGGAAAGAGGTGATCGGACAAAATAATCTGAAAGTGTCTTCACATACTCACGTTAAGGCCCAGTCTATTACTAATTGACCAACTACAAAATCTATTCAAATCATCTTGCAGCTTCACAGTATTGGACACGCTGTTGGCCAGTGCGAAAATTTTCATATCGTTTCAAATAGTCAACAATATCGTTGAAATAAACTACTAAAGCAGAAAAAAGAAGTGATTTAGCATGGAAAACTAAGACCTCGTGAACAATAGATTGAAATAGCTTTGAGTATGACGGAAGGAATGGAAATCCCCTGATAGTTACTTATTCCGTTCCTTCTACTCCGCCTTGAACATCGTTTGGATGCTTCCTAAGGCTTGGGGAAAAAACACTCAGTAGACTTTCATTAAACATGAAGGTAATTGGACGGGACAAACTCTCAGCACAATAATTAATAAGAATCGGCGGAATAACCTCGTGGCCAGCACCGTTAATAACATAAAGATTAAGCAAGTAACCAGGAACTTCTTTCTCTAACTCTAAAATAATTACGGCCCCAAAACTGTGAGCTTTTAGTTGTATTCCTTCCATGAGATGATGCCCCTTGCTTCAACAGTTGCCATAAACATATCATGTACGTGATCAATCATTTTATCGGTAGTAGCACATTTTGGACTACCAGAACGAGGATCACCTTCAAGACTTGTACGACCACGTTGAAACTCGGAAGCCCATTGATTTTGAAGAAATATTTACCATTTCATTATAAATTTCAATAGCCTTAAACCTTTTTTCACAAATTTTTTTTTTTTTTTTTTTTTTGTAGGAGTTAAAACTTTCAAAAAGCCAACGCTTTTTCAAATGACATCACGACGTTCGATTTTTTCCATTTAAAAAAAAAATACAAAAACATGATAATACTTTAATCAGCTGACTAAACAAAATTATTTGACAAATCGACTTGAAATTTCATATGCGTTCATATGTAGAGTGAATGCATTCAACGTACTTATAGATGTTTTTCTACTTGTGTAATATATGTGGCGCTCCACGAACTTTTCAGATCACCTAGTATGTAATAAAAACACAGACATATTTATTTATTTATGTCTCTTTCAGTAAAATAATAAAATGACGAGTCTGAATAAATCTCTGATTATTGTAGATCTTTAATTCCTGTATCTTCCTCAGTACTTTGCTGAATCCATTCAGACCTTTAAACACTTAAACACGTTTTTGGCAAGTGTACCTTGCAATAGAACTACCTCTTACGCTTTACTAATACCGGTCCTTATTTGCACTATATTTATAAACAAAGTCGGGTTAGTTACACCATTTATAACTCAAGAACGGCTGGACCGATTTTTATGACCTTTAATTTGTTGGATTTGTCTTCACCCCGAATAGCAGAATAACTATTAAAACATCGGAAAAATTCATGAAAACATAATTTATGGAGAAAATTTATTTTCTCATATATTTTGTATGGAATGGCTTTTTTGATGATATCTCGAGAACGGATTGACTGATTTCGATGAATTTTTTTTTGTCAATTTTTAATTTTCACGAAAATTAAAAACTTTTAAAAAAATAAAAACTAAATGGTTTGTTTACAGAAAAAAGACCAACCATATGTATGTTATTTGTCTATATTCATGTGTCTGCAACTGACAACGCTTGAGAAAGAAGATTTTACATGGGAATTTGTTGTTGTTTTCGTTTGTTTCTGGTCTAAGTATTTCATGTCTCTTTTGCATACGATTGAGCACGTACTTAACGATTTATCAGTATTTTTTCGTGTTTTCACCAATTTTCATTCCGTTTTCAACGGTTTACATTTGAATTCGATTCAATTAATTCTCTTCGAACGATTATTTTTCTCAAATTCATCATAGAAAAGTGATTTCACAGAGGTCAGTTCAGTTTGATGAATTGCAGATTGTAGAAGGTTATGTATAGTTTGTACCAAATAGATGCCATTATATGTGCCAAGATTCCTGATCCCGAAACTGATCCAGCCCTGCATGACGTTGTAATTACGAACATGATCCACGGTCCGTGTGGCGCCATCAACTCCAAATCACCGTGCCTGGTCGACGGCAAGTGTTCGAAGCGTTACACACGTAATTTGACAGCGGAGACTATCACTGGCAACGATGTTATCCACTGTATCGGCGTCGATCACCCGATGATTACGGTAGAACTATCACAGAGGAAGTGAAAGGGAACGATTTCGTGGTCGACAACACTTAGATTGTTTCGTATTAGCCACTTCTTTTCAAAATATTCAAGGTGCATTGCAACGTGGAGTATTGCAAATCAGTGAAGTCGATCAAATACATCTGCAAATATGTCACGAAAGGCAACGATACGGCATTTTTTGGCGTTCAAACGATTTGGCGATATGCGTGAGCTGCAATGAGGCAATTTGGCGTATATTCTCATTCCCCAATCCTGAACATCATCCCACTGTTGTACCTTTGGCGGTGCATCTAGAGAATAGTCAAGGAGTTTATTTTAACGCATCGAATGTTGCTCAACGTGCTGAAACACTTCCAGTGACAACATTGACCAGTTTCTTTTCCATTTGCCAAAGTGATCCGTATGCACGAACGATGCTCTACTCTGAGAGTCCCCGTTATTATACTTGGAACGCTTCATAGAAGAAATTTTAAAGTCGGAAGCAAGGCGATGCGGTTCCTGATCATCCGTATGGGCGTAGAACAACGAATGCCTCTACTTGCGGCTTTTGCTGGTGAATGTTCGTGCGGGCCGATATCATTTGAATTACTTCGAACTGTCAATGGTGTATCATGCCCAACTTGTCAGTAGCTCAATTTGCTTGAAAACGATACTCATTGGGGACATGAAAATCGCTGAAGCAATTGTTTCTGCATCTCCATGTCAGATACGCACATTATTTTCTATCATTGATTTCTATCCATGTGAACTGTGGATAAGTACAAGGATGACATGTCAGAAGCTATTATACATCGAATTCGTGTCAGTTCAGGGAATCCCGATCTCGAGGTGAGTGAGGATGAGATACATAACCAGGCTTTGCTTTTGATCGAAAGCATGTGTAACCTCATGTGCGGCAGTTTGATAATCAAGTTAGGAATGCCAACGCCATATCGTGGAATAAACGACGCTTTCAATCGAGAATTGGAACGTGAACATGAATAAGATCGAGATGCATTGAACCAATCAGTTCGAACGAATGCATCACTGTTGAACCCCCAACAGAAGGAAGTGTACGATACATTAATGAAATTGATGATGGAAATGGTGGCTTATTTTTCCTGGAAGCGCCAGGTGGAACTGGGAAGACATTCCTCATGTCATTGATTTTGGCCACTGTTCGTGCGAGATCCGAAATTGCTGTAGCAGTTGCTTCTTCTAGGATAGCGGCCACGTTGCTAAAAGGATGCAGACTGGCTCATTCAGCGTTGAAATTGCCAATCGGTAGTGACCATTTTCCTGTCGACGAATCGAACGGATTGATTTCATTTCCGCCTAATTTTCGCAATTTCGTCACAACGTAGGACCAGCTCATCAACAAAGTGTTCCCGAACATCATTGCTAACCACAAAAATCACAATTGGTTTAGTGAACGAAGAATTCTTGCGGCAAAGAACAATGATGTGGATCACTTAAACTTCACAATTCAAAATCAAATCGTTGGTCCACTGAAAGTGTCCACTGTCCAGCTAATAAGTTAACACAGCATTTATTAATTCTGAGGCGGCACGAAGTTCGCCGGGTCAGCTAGTAACGTATATAATTGAAGAAAATGTTTGTTTTCTTTCAATCACTTTCAAATACAGCTTTCTCAACGATCGTTGGAGAATTATTTCTAAAGATTACGGGTAAATTTTAGCTTGCCTGATCTTTCCCATCTATGTATAATATGTTTGTTGGCTCGTTTTGGTGTTTAAAATCTTTCCGGTTTGCGGATTTTAGTTCCATATAAATATTATTGAATCCGTTAACCGTTTCGGCATTAACCGTTTGTTTTGGAGATTCGTACGGAAGCTGCCATCATCGTTTCTAAAGCACGTTCAGATTGGATGGCGGTTTAGGAATGATTTGTAATATTTTTCACTAGCCATATTTTCTATAGGTAAGTGATTTTTGTCGCCCAGTTTAACCCAAAATGTTTTCAACGGAATTGTGTGAATTGCTTGAAATCAATTTAGCAATATTTTTGCTTTCCAGTATTATTTTTCTTATTTTCAACTAAGGTGTTGGATTTTTTTACAAGTTCGATTGAATTTCTGAAATCCGTTAAATTAATTTCTTGCAAAGCTTCGCAATACTGAAGTCTTAAAATCTGAAATATCTATCTGTAATCTAATATAAAAAAGTAGTTGGGAAGGGCTAAATAAACATTTAAACTTTAAATATTGGATTCTGGAAAGCCGAAGTTCTTCTGAAATTTTGAACTAACTAACTAAAATTTAATTTGTGCCGACTATAAATACTTGAAATGATTCAATTTCTATCTTATTTCTTTTAACCAATATTACATGTCTTCTGACTATTTTTGTAAAGTGTTAATCAAAACTTCATTAAATATTGAATATTTTTTTAATAATTTCATTAAAAGAACTCGAAAACTCCAATTATTGTATAATTCAACTTATTTCCAAATTTTGAAAACTAGTGTGAACGAGTAGAATTTTGAAAACTTTAAAAATCATGAAATCATCTGCTTCTCCCGGGCGCCGCGCTGAACAGTGGGTAAAAAATGACTTTTTATGGACAAAAATCTTCCTCCACTTCAATTTTTAATAGATCCAAATAATTTTTTGTTTAAATCACTCTGGAAAGGGTAGGCTACAACATGTCACTGACCTCACTGGTACTTTTCCGTTAACCTGTATTCAAAACTCAAAAAAAAAACGGAAAGGATTACGGTATGAAAATTATTAATGTTAGAAATGTAAATAAAAACATAGATTTTTGTTCTTTATTATTTCAAAGATCTATACGAAATATTTAAACATTCCCACTGTGCACTGCCTATAACTAGACTACACTAGTATTTGTGGATTTTTAATCGAAACCAAAAAAAAATCTGAAAATGATGTCGCCTTTCCACGTTCTAACAAACCAAAACCATCGATGTGGAGGTTAAGTTACGGTGTCCTCCTATGCGAAACTAATCGGGGCATCAATCGAAACAAATTGATAATAAACTATGACTGATCCCAACACACAGGTCTTAAATGCGACCAGAAAACATTAAACTCTGTCATTTCCAATCTGCCCTTATCCTTAAAATTAAAGCCCAGATTAAAACGCCAGTTGCATAAAACATGTCGTAAAATTTTAAACTTTGAAGTGTCAACGACCTTCCGGTCATTGTATTTGTTGGTAAACATTTCATAATTATCAAGCGACTAAAAAACTTATAAAATACATAAGTTATAAAAATGAAAAAAAATAACCAAACCTAATTTCATGAATTACTCTACCAAAAAGTTGAACCTTTTCAGAACCATAACTAACTATTCCATTTCAACTCTACCACATTCTGAAATATAAATTTTATTTATTTTTTATTGGTTAATAAGAGCCATAAAACACAATTTTTTTTTTTTGGCTTTATTCAAATTTTCTCTTATTCGAGAAAAGTTTTTATTTTATAAATTTGTTTTCGTATTTTTGTTGTTACTTGAAAAATTTGTCGAAACTAATCTGGGGGTACAATAACCATAATAATAATAATAATTATTATTATTATTATTATGGTTGTAATAGAAATAAACTGTTGGTAATTTAGTAACGATAATAAAAAAATAAAAAATTGAAATAACAAAATAATTATTTGTTTAAAACGGCAAGGGGAGAGCGGTTTCCAAGAAGGACGCTTTATCCCCACCCATTACTTAAGCTGTATTTCTCATCCTTAATTTATAATACATATAATTCTAACTAAACAATTCTAAAGGTAAATTTAATGCTGCCAAATTACACGTAAAAACAAAATCTCATTAAAATGTGTATCAACATCTCTTAACCGTAACACTTAATATTCCTTATCACTTAATCCCAAACCCTAGAATTTATTTCTGTAAAAAGAAAAACAAACAAAACAGACATACGTACATTGTAAACACCTACCTACCTAAATTTTGCAGTATCAATTTAACAACTTATGTGAGATAAATGTGTACCATATGCCGAGGTATTCTTTATTTTATTTCCATCGTCTCTTACGTTTTTATAAAGACATCAATTTTTCTTAACTATAAACACAAAACAAAAAAACGAAAAAAACTTAAAAAAGATTAATCTTGTGAAATAATTTGTTTGCCCTTAATATTATTCACATTGCTGATATACACTACACATATACTACTATACTTCTGTAATTTCCTTCTTGACTGTAACAACAACGACAAATCGAGGAGATGTACTGAAATATGAAAAATGTTGTTAAATAAGTTGATGATACGGTATAATAAGAGGTTGGGGTAGGGTGGTGCCGAAGTTTCCTTCTTTAAACGGAATATTAAAATTTAGTAAATATTTTCTTAATAATAATGAATACGCTTTCCCAGGAATTCGAAACTGCTCTTATATTTTAGTAATTTGTAATAAAAAATAAAAAAAATGTGTTTACAGCAGTTTAAGTGCTAAATTTCACAACAAACAAAAATATTGTAAAAACAAATGAAAATGTAGATCTTTCCTTTAGATTTCCAAAAATCTCAAGTATTCCCTTATGAAATATCATTTTTACTTATTCCTTTTTCTATACGCCATAATTGTACAGTCACGTTTTATTATTTCCTGAAATAAATGGATGCTACAACTGTTCTCTTAATTAAGATTCCCCATAACAAACTTCTTTTTGTTTGTTTGTAAAGGAATAATTGTAAATTACACTTAATTATACCAATTTCTTAAAGCGAAGTGTTTATTTTGGCGAATTTTCAAGGGAAAAATTCCGGTTTTCAACAATCGGTAATTGATTTCAAAGATTTAGAAGGCTAGAATGCAGCCTTGGTAATAATCTATATCAAAAATCACCTCAATTTAAATGTGACATCATAGAGATTTGTATATATGTATGTATATTACATGGGATCCGCTCGAACCGTGACATTTTGAAACGCGATATTTTAACAGTGTTGAAATATTTATATATACATTTTTGTTATGTAAATTGAAGAAGTATGTATTGGATTCTTATTCGAATTGAATCTGATTCGTTCGATTCTTATTTAAGTCAAATACGAAGGTTATACTTCGAAGAGTTGAATACGTTCGAATCGAATTCACAAATAGCCACCCAGGTCATGAAAATTAAAAGTAGATAGAAAACGGATGTTTTAGGCATTAAACTAGTAGAAACAAACCTACTTTTCACGCGTAGTTTGTCGCGCGAGAAAAGGAATTAAGGCCAGCAACCTTTCAAGCGCAACAAAATATTTTGCGGGCGTATTTCACGTATTATTTTTCCTAAAAACACGAGTGATTTTTCGAAAAAATGGTTCTGTAAGCTTAACCAAAATCAACAAAAATGTTTTTGAATATTTTTGATTAAAATTTTTTAAATGAAAAATATTTTTAGGTTTATATTTAAATCAAATCTTTGAGTATAACCTATTTTAAAACCAATAACTTTAATTTAGTAATTTAATTAATATACAATAATTAAAATAAAATTGTACAAATTTACTTTTTCTATTTCTATGACTATTTGAAAAATACAGTTAACTTATAAAAAAGAATTGAATGACGTAAGATCTTGTTTGTTTCTTTTTAAATTTGCTCAGGTCAGATCTTTCAATCCAAATGACCAGTGGCTTGAAAATGACCAAAATTTCCGGAAACACTTCAGGGGAGGCTCTGGTGGGTTGAATACAATTTTAATAAGTAATGCTTAGATAAGATATATCAGTTAATAAAATTAATAAATATAAATAAAACAAAATTATATAAAAAAGTTCAAAATTAGTTTAAATTAAGTGAAAATAAAGTTAATATACAAGAAAGTTGAAAGAATAAAATTAAAGAAGTACATATTAACAAAATAGAAAAGTTGTTAGCCACGATAGCTTAGCAGATTTGCGATTGTCTTGTCGGGTGTATGGACGAGAGTATTCACGAAAAAGGGGGCACTTCGAATTACACGAATAAATAAAATACTTTAATTAAACGCAAAGCAGATTTCTTTTATTTCACTTGATATCTATTATTATTTGTTATTATTTCTTCACGAATGATTATGATTATACGAGATTATTAGCGATGATGTTTTTATATTTTGTATTTTGTGAAGATGGCCACTGTTTTGATGCACACGTCGTTTTTTGGTTTTATGACGATTGATGACGAGAAGAGAAGACCGACTAAAAACACGTAGTGTAGTTTGACGTTTTTCCATCTTGTTTTGGTGTTGCCTAACGAAGGGAAATTGGTTACTTTGATGTGTTTGCCACCAGGCCTTGCACCGGTCGTGTATTCAGTGGTGGCGCCAACAAAAGTTTAGATTAAATATTATTTCAGATATATGTAATTTGTTTTGATTTTTGATTTTTTTGTTTTTTAATTAATTGTACAATTGGAATTGGAAAATGTTAGAAGGATGATATAAATTATAGTACAATAATTCAATTTATAAAAGAAAATAATAATAAAAAGATTCCAAAAAGAAACCAACATTGTGTGAAAATGAGGGCGATAAAAATTTAAAAGTAGTTTAATTCATAGTTTTTAATTAATTGTTTCCACAAAATTACTCAACATCTTAAATTCCTCCATTCTCTGATCTTTCAAAATGTTTAATAAATATTTTCTGTACAAGAGTGGGAAATTATTCATTATGTTATTGTATTTGACGCAATCGTTAATAATATGGACATTATCTTCTATGGTGTTACAAATCTCACAGTTTGGTGTGGATTCTAGTCCCAAAATGAATTTATATTTTTTGTTAAATGCATGACCTGAGATTAGTCTGGTTTGATAGGTTGCGAAATTACAATTTTTAAAAAGGAAAGATGGTCTTGGAGAAGGACATATTTGTTTATAGAAATGACGAGATGAATTACACATCGATGTGTACATTTATTTTCATTTGTTATCTATACTTCTGGAGATATTTTTAACTGAGTCTGAAAGAGTTGGTTCATGACCCAAAATGTGGGTGGGAGAAAAAATTGTTTTTTTAGCTAAATTATTTGCAATAAAAATGCTTGTTGGTCCTTTTATACCACAATGACCGGGGAACCAATGAATGAAAAAGTTTTTAATTAGATTATGGCCAGCAGTGTCAATAATTTGATTTTCAAAGTGTCTATTAGTGTTCAAGACGGCCACTAAATTATCCAGATTAACTTCAAGGCAAAATCAGTTTTTATGTTTACCCAAAGACATAAATTTGTGTTTACGGCGAATCCTAAAATAAAAAGAGAATTCACAAAGAATCATTAGGACATATGTAAATTAACGTGTTTTAAACTTATCTAAAGGCATCAGCTGATGTATCAATTGCTGATGCAAAACAATTTATTTATTTATTTTAATTTTCATTTATCACAAAACAACTTTGACAATTTATTATTATTATTGTTTGTTATGATCAGCTGCAAACCCTTTAAATTAAAATTACTTAGAATTGTAAATAATTATAGTAAAATAATTACTAACTTAATTATGGCAATTAATGATTATTGAAATGATAGATAGCGAGGTATTTTATAACACTTTATTGCTTTATAAATAGGAAAAATATTCCAAAAAAAGTATTGTAATTGTAAATACAGCGAATAAATAAACAGTGATAAATACAGTGAACAAAGATTCTGCGAAATCAAAAAACCAAAAATACAGTAAATAAAACAGTGATTATAAAACAAACAAACAAACGAGGAGTGTCTGATCAAAAGTAGCTATTTACATTTTCCAACATGTAATTATTTTTTTTCTATATTTTTTTTTTCGATATCAGAATGGACCAAAAGTGACTATTTCTCTATCAAAAATGTCCCTAAAATCAGAAACAGTCAAAACAAGCTATAAAAAAGTAATCTTTAAATGTGCGTTTAAAACAGCCGGATGCCAGATCATTATAAAATATTTTTCGAATAACGTAAATAGCCACTTTTGATCAGACACTCCTCATAACAGTGATTTTTATTTAATACACCGAAACTAATTTGGACAAGAGATAACCCGCTTCAAACATTATTGACCTGCGCCTTCATTTTGGATATGAGAACTTCAACACACGATCAATTTGACTTACGCCTTCATATTGGATAAATGGATACGGAGAATACCCACACAATTATTTTGACCAGCACTTTACAGCGGAAATGAGATATACATAATTCTACAATTCAAATACATTTAGGTAAAATTCAAATACATTTAGGAGTTTCGAAAATGGAGAATTGCGTCTTACAAGCGCGTTATACAGAAACTACAGACCGGGCTCATTGGAGATAACTTTGTTCAATTAGTATTATGTAAAAGCCGTTTTTAAGAAAGTATAAGAACTTAGAGAATCAATAATGATGATAATATTATTGTTTTTGATAATTAGTGCTATGGTAATTGCAATTTTAATAGCAATTTCAGTATTATTTATAGAACCATCTGTGAACATTTTAGAAAAGTAATTATATTTGTTGATTTCAGCCATAGGAGATTCAGCCATAAGATTTTTGTTTGTAATTCCTTCAATATACGTTATAATATTAAGATTATTGGGAAAAGTTTGTTTAATATTGAGCCGTTTATTTTGAAAGTGGCTTAAGTCCATATTTTGTTGAAACGAGATAATGAAAGAATAGAAAAACAATAAATGAAAAAACATATGGGATTTTGAATTTTCTTATTTTTTGCACAGGTGTTAGATATTAATTTTGTTTTGTTTTGACAATAAATTATTTACCGTTAGAAAGATTATACTGTTATTTATATATTGTTATCATTAACTTGATTTTTTTGAAAAATGGACTTAGGCCACTTTCAAAACAAACGGCTCATATGAAAAGCGAAAAGCTTTAATTTTGAGTTAGAGTAACGATTTTTAAATGAAATCCAAATCTGAAGGTGTTTCTAATGATTCAGATAAAATGGCCGGAATCGGAGTAGTTCTTATAAAACCTAAACAAACTCTTATACAAGCATTTTTAATAGACTGACAAATTTTAAAGTTTTTTGTATTTATTGTCTGTAAAAATATAAGTTTTGATTTAACAATTGCTCTAAAAATGTTGATCATTGTTTCAGGATTTACACCTTCATTAAAATGGGTAATAGTTTTAAGTACGATAATGGAATTAGAAATACTTGATTTTAAATTTATTTAGTGGTTAAATAATGAAAGTCCGTTTGTTAAAGTTGTACCCACTATTTTAGTAATTTATCTTTATTTTATGTAGATACTAGCTGCGCGGGGCCGCTTCGCGCCCGCGAGGCTAGTGAGCGCTAGCGCGCTCAACTGGCTTGGTGCTTTGCGCCACTAAAGCCACATATATTAATATTATATTCGAGGATATTTTACTACAAAAACAATGAATTAAGATACATTTTAAATAGTTAAAATAAGATTCAATATATTTCAGTTAATTATCACAATAAACTTTCATTTATTTAATTAAAAACTAATTATTTAATTAGATACACTTTTGGGGGAGTGCAGGGTTTAGAAATATATGTATTTAAGGGAAAACCTCTTTATAATAGCACCAGGAGCAAGTAGGTAAAGTTGCCAGCCGAAGCTAGCACGCCGCGAAGGTCCACACCGCCCACCCTTCAACGTTTGGCTTTTGTCTTGTTTATGGTCAGAGCGAAACACACTCGTACGGTAAACTGGAGACGTTTGATCTGAAAGGGAACATCAGAAAAGATCATAAAGATGCTAGGAATTATCACTTTTTCTCCAGTCGCGCAGCCGGTTAGAACTGTAGTTTCTATTGAGACTGTTTACTTGTAGGTGGGTTCCGTTACAGAGATTTGGTGGGTTTCGGTTCTGGAGCAGGATGATAGGTGTCTCGATTTTCAGTTTCAGCTGATGAATCGGTATACCAGACGGGCTTAATGAGTATTCGACAGGATATAGAATTGTTTCTTGAGGATCAACGACTGTATCTATAGATTTGTATGTTCTGGACGGTGCTTCAAATTTCCCTAGGATGTACTCATAAATGTGGTTCACTGCTTGGTTGGTCGATGCCAAGATCCCAAGATCGCTCTTTCTCTGAACCAGGACAGCGGTTTTTCTGAAAGATCTCCGATGCTGGGATATGGGGATTCTACTAATTGCTTTAGGTCATTTATTATTGTCGACGGATATTTTACGTTCTGAAAGTGACCAGGTCACCATTTCCTAGTGGTAGATCACCATTTTATAGTTTCAGCAAAGTTGTTGTCACCACAGAGAACGGCACGCATATTTACCGAGAGGGACACTTCACTACTTCCGACCATATGTAGGACCGTTTCAGATACGCATTAAACTCGTCAGCACGGGTGAGCAGCGCTTCCGCAGGTGTCGTGTGAGATATTATACTCTAATCCTACACAATAAGAGCACATTTTTGGAGCAATTTAGCGGTGACACTCTGTTTTGAAATGTTGCATATGGCAGTGTGGGCATTGGAAATGTTAAACGTTCTACCACCATCTAGGAGAATGGCTGCTATGCTGGACGAAGCTACGGCAATCGCGATGGGATCATCGAATCTTAGTTTAGCTGGGACTAAATTAATTAGGAATGTCTTTCCTGTACCTCCAGGTACATTTAGGAAAAATAATTTATCTAGGAAAAATTATTCTGATTCGCTATTGATTACAATCAGTAACATGGCCGATCTATCATACGATGTCTTGCAGACGAATGCCATATCTAGAACAGTAGAATCAGTAATATTTCGTCTATTCAAACCGAAATCCTCTACATTTTTAATCGCAAGCGCTTTCACAATTTTATTCAGTTCCCCTAATGCCAAATCAAAGATTGTCGCTGAATTTAAAGGAATAAACGAAACGCTCCGTCCGAATGCGATGCAATACGTATTCTGACATGCTCTCCTTGTGTGCTATCCATTGAAGGTCGGCATATACCGTTTTTTATTAAAGGTTTACTTATGAATACGACCTTTTATTTTTGGCAAACTCTTTGGATAAAGGATGATGACCAGAAGGCAATGAAAACAGAGGCTCTGGAGGCTGGAGAATTTCAGGCAGTTTAACTTTTCCGTTTTGGCAACAAAGGCCCTTTGGTTCACCCTTCTACTTGAACGCACGGCAGTATTGAGACTCGACAGTCATGGGACCACCCAAACTCACCGACTTATCGTTACGATACTCTATATTAGGGGTATAGAAAAGTCAGAATATTCTTTAATGCGCCAATCAGTGAAAGTTCCGGCCTTTGCACGGGGACTTTTCTTTGTGAAGCGTGCTGCTCTTCGTTTAAAGAAGCCGCCTTCTACAGAAATAGGTTCGCTCTATTTGTAAAGAGAGGCGAGCTTCTCTTACCTCATTGGTTTCACCTTAAGTACTCGGCTTCGCTCTCTTTGCAAGGACAGGCGAGTTTTTTTTTTTGCCAAGTGGCGATGTTCTATTTGCAAGCTATCTAAATTTCGTCTTCGGATGCGCGCTCTTTCAGCCGCAGTACTCTTTCGACTAAGTGAAATCTTCTCTTGGGCATTGTTAAAATTATCTAATAAACCTGTTTAAAGAAAAATTAATAAATAAAAAATAACAATTTCTAACTACTAAGTTTACCTACCAATAAGGTCAATCAGCTGAAATTTTAGAAGTTGTTTCGTCTTAACACAAATACAAAAAGACGCGCATAAAAGAACAAACTGACAAACCCGTTTAAAAAGAAAAAAAAAAAACGCAAATTAATTAATTTCTATATCGATACCTTAGAGCACATAATTGTCCATATTTTGAATGTCCACAAGAATGTCTCTAAATTCGAAACTATTTGGAATTTTCAATCAATGCCTAGGAAATAGTGCTATAAATGATTATAGTACAAAATAAGAATGCCTTGTAAAAATGGTCTTACCACTTGTGTGTTCTAACGTATCGATATATAATTACTATTAACGTTTACTTACGATTACCGAATAAGTCAGTCAAATCAAATTGAAAATCGTATGGTTCCGTTTTAGTTGCTGGTAAAATAATCTATCCAAGTTTTATAACATAAATAATTGTTTAGCGAAGCACGAATCAAACTTACTGATGAACTTGTATAATAAGAAAGTAAAATGCGTATTAAATAAAAACAGTAACAATAAGAACTTCTAACGATTACTTAAAAAAAAGTCAATCAAACTGAATTGAAAATTATCGCCCCTCTTTCAATTTTGGGTCCTACTCTAAACCAAGTTTTTATTGTACCGATTAATTTGCAATATTAAAACTTCATTTACACTCACGTCACAAAAAGGATATTTACATATAATATTTAATATATGGATTTATTGCCGTTCGATTAAAAAACATTATTATTATTTTAATAATTTTGCACAATACCAAATTATTTTTTTTGTTTGACATACGAATTTTATTTTCAGAATTCAGTTATTTTCCATTTTCTTCAAATTCGTTTTTATTTCTATTTATATTTTTCTAATAAGAATGTTGTTCGAAAACGACAATGGGCGCTTTCAGATCCGCAAACTGCTGGCATCATGTTTAGTGAAATCATTGCTAATTTGATTTGAATTACTAATAAAGTTCTTAAATTTCATAGCGTTGGCCGTGATTTTACTCAACATGTTGCCAACTGTTTGGTGCTCTGAAAGCGCCCATTGTTTTTTCTCAATTCAAATGTATTTAAATTTCCTATAGGAATTTAACGTCATCAAGAGGAAAACACAAAATGTTTAGTTGTTGTTGTTGTAATTTCATTTTTTCCTCGATTTGTCATACATTTTTATGTAATACTCAGCCCCCTGACAACCGATCAATATGAAACTTAGCCTATAACCTGGCCGAGAAAATTATCTATACATTAGTATAAAACGCATTACATTCGGTTCAGCGATTTTAAAGTTTATCGTAAACATCCAAACAAACTGGCAAATTATTTTTCTGATTTATGTAGAGAAGAAGATATATTATTAATTTTTAATTTTAGAGATTTACAATTATTTCTGTTAGTATATTATGTACACACAAAAAAATAAATGGTCACCACAACACCGAATCGGTGTTACATAGTGTCCCACCGATCGGATATTTATAATTTGAATCCAATCGGATATTATAATAAAAATGGCATAAAATACATTTGGATAAAAACTTTTACACCGCATAAAAACCTAACAGGAACATTCATCTTTAGGAAAACACCTAGAGGTGCACGGAAAAAAATAAACTGATTCTCAGCTAAGAAAACGGACTTTTAATTCAAGAAAATGTACTTTTTCTTGATTTAAAAACTAATTTTCTTATTTCTATCGAGTTTTTATTCATGTAAGAATTGTGTTTCTTGAAATGAAGAAAAACTCGAAAGAAATAAGAAAATTAGCTTTTAAATCAAGAAAAAGTACATTTTCTTGAATTAAAAGTCCGTTTTCTTAGCTGAGGACCAGTTTATTTTTTTCCGTGTGCATTTTATTAAATCCAAAAGGAGTTTTTATAAAAATTTCTCTTTTCGGATAAATAAAAATATTTATCCGTTGATGCGTATTTAATTTTATAAAACTATATTTAGTTGGAGAAAATAAAATACTTTTTCGGATAAAAAACCAATTAACAGTACACCGCACATTTTTTGAGGTATGGTTTTTATCCCATTGGTATTTTATTTTAATGTATATGTATATGTTTTTAATATGTTCCGAAGATTGTAAGAGAATTGAATCTTCTCATCAGGCCGCTGCGACCTGCGACTAGACTGATTGTATCATAATTTAACTCCTATTATACAGAAGGAATATGCAGGTTGCTTTAGCGAATTTAACTAATACAGCCAAATTCTCTTACAATTTTACTTTTTTCACGAAAACTCCAAACGGTGTAAATATTCACTCCGATAGAACAAAAATAATCTCTAGGAAGTACCTTTTAAAAAAATCCACTGTTGACAACTTTTGCGTTTACTCCAAACGGTGCAAAAGTATACTGTTCGATCCTTTTGGATATTTTAAAATTTGTACCCGATCTTGCGGAGTTAATATGTTACTATTGGATAAAAAAAAAAGTTTTTTTCGGATAAAATACCATTCACACCGCGATATTTTTTGTGTGTATAGCCTTAGAAAGTGGGATTTATCTGTGTTAATTTGTAATTTCAAAGAATGTAATTTATATGTTAATGAGAATAAAGTAGAATCTCTCACTAAAATGAGAAAATTTTAGTATAAGAGTTATTAATGTCATGTAACGAAGTGGTATAAATATTAAAAAGGGAGGACTCAAACAGCTACCCTGTGGAATGTCTTTATTAGTATAGTGAATAGAAGCCTAATTGATATTTTGAATAGAAATGATTCTATTTCGGAAATTAAAATTTTTAAAGGTATTTAAAAAAATATTTGTATTTACAATATATTATCAAAAGCTTTGGAAATATCAATGTTAATTAAGATAATTTTTTTGTTTTGTTGTTTGAGAGAGTTAATAAAGTTTTTCTAAACCCAAAATTGTTATAGTTGAGAATATTTTTGTAGATTAAATAATCGTTAATTATTTTAGTTAATAATGTTTCTGTCGTCTTTCCCCTTTTTTTAAATTGCAATTGTATGTGACGTTTTCCAAATAATAGGATAAATCTGACTTTTTCAATAATATCAATTAAATTATGATTGATTAAAATTAATTGTTTAATAATTTTATATGAAATTTTATCCTATCCCGGAGCAGTGTTATTGGAGTCTTTAATAATGTCAAAAATTTCAGTGTTTTTAAATTCCACAGGATTAATAAAATAATTGATATTGTTGGGAGAATAAGGGGAAGGATGTATGGAGAACGGAAAATTATAATTAAAAAAGTTAATTGCTTGTGTATGAGATCTTCCAGAATTCTGTGATTAGATTGTTTTTTGTTTTTAATTTTATTGATATTATTCCAAAGATCAGAGTTGTTAAACGATATTCCAAGACTTGTTCTTCTCTCTTCTGATTACTAATTTAAGTTTTTGTACAGATTTTTTTACTTCAATAGCGGTAAAAATATTTTTGTTTAGATTATAAATTATTTGTTTGTGTTTCCTAATGTTCAATAATCTTTGTATAAGGTCATTCCACCAGGGTTTTGGTTTAAAATTGTTTTTACTTGTGATAATGAATTTGTTTTCAGTAATCAAATTTTCTAGATGTTCTGCAATATTATATTTGTCATTAATAATAGATGGATCAAAATAATTGAAGTGAGTGTCAATAAGTGTTACAAGATGATCACTTCCTAGATTAATAGGATCAATTCTCCATGAGAATTTTTCAATTAAATTGATAGAACATAATGTAATTCCAGTGCGAAAAAATAATTTCTGCAAAAATCTTGTCTTGTATGAGAACCATCATTCAATAAAATGATGTTAATAGCAGTATTTATATCTGCAATTTTATCACCCACTCTGTCATGTGTAGGGGTTAAAGAATTATCTTAAAGACTATTATGGACATTATCTCCAGCTATTAAACAATTGTCCAGATTATAAGTAATAAGATATTCAAATTCTTTAATATTTTTGAATTTAAGGTTGATTTTGAAGACTTGAAAACGGTTGTAATGAAAATTTTACCGCCAAAAACTATCTGGTCTGTCCTCCGTAATTAGGTTGTAATTATTGAAAATTAAATTACTATTGGGATTCCTCCAGGTTTCGGATAAAATGACAATATCAATATAATTTATGTAATACAACAAGTTAGTCCTTGTTACTATTAAAACTGCGAATATTAATTTGTAATAATTTGAAGGAATACATTAGGAATAGAAGAAAAGAAAATATAATCAGAAATTGGAAGAGAAGTAAAAAATGTTTATGTCTTATACCCGGTTTCACAAAAAAATAACTAATCTCTAGTTAAATAATATTTTCTCCCTTTCTTCTTTTATGCAATTGCGTTTTGTTTCACAATAAAAATTCAATGCAAGTTGATTATATCTTTTTTTACATAGAAATATTTAGCCTCCAGCTAATTATTTAGCTGGACGAAATTGGGCAGCTAAATATTTAGCTATCCGGTTAAAATTTTCATGTAAAAAGAACAAAAAAATTAGCATGCGTTGAATTCGTATTATGAAATAAATCGCAATTTCATAAAAGAAGAAAGAGATGAAATATTATTTGACTGGAGATTGCCTGTTTTTTTTTTTTGTGAAACCGGGCATAAATAATCTTAGCTAATTTAATTTTAAGAGAATCCATATTAGCAGGATTTTTTCTTAAAATCATTGGAATTATTTAAAATTAAAAGTGATTCGACATCTTTGAAAATAGAATCTCTTTCTTTAATTTGATCTTTTAAATTTTTAACCAAATCAGTTAATATCTTAATTTTTCTGATGTCGGAGTTCATCAGATTGTTGCTAGACCAGGCATGATTTTCTAGGTGAAATTACATTGGTAAAATCAATTTGCTAGGGATTCTTTGAATAATTTCAAATAGATGATTTGTTGCTTCTCTGAAGTTTGATTTATTTATTACCATGTGTTCCCTTATTTGCTTTTGTCTAAATCTTTCGTTACATCTGAAGTAATCTGATGTATGGCCAATTCAAATCAAGCATCTATTAATTTTTAAGTTACATTTTTTAATTGTGTGTCCGTAATTAAGACATTTCTTACAGAAATGGGTGTTTGGAATCAAATAATTTACTTTACTTAATATGTTATCGTATAAAATGATGCTATGGGGAATAGATCCAGAGTTATTTTTATTATTTCAAGATTTTCTGCAATTTTTTTGTCGTTGTTCTATTTCGTCATTCTTTCAATATTTGAAATAGGGAAGTTAGATTTAATATTTTCTCTGATCTCCTCGATAGAGAATTAATAGGAATATTTGTAATTATACCAATAGAGACGTGAAGTTTTTTGGTATGTAGGTTACGTAATTATTAAATTTTTCAAAAACTTCAGATTTGACGCATTTATTTGCGTCGTCATATTTTTTAAAATTAATTTTGGCTAAATTTTTGCTGATATTTTCGATATTTTGAAATAAATAACTTTCATTTAATAGCTTTGCCTAAATTAACTAAATTAATATTTTCTTTGTTAACAAAACGGTTAAAAGGCCGGCATCTGAGCTGTTGTATAAGTTGATTTGGTTATCAGTTTTAATAGGCGCTATGTTTAAATTTTAATAAGTGTAGAAGAAGATAAATTACTGAAAATTACTTCACATTTTGTTAATGAAATATTAATCTTAAAAGTAAGTTAATCACATCGGAATGTTCTTGTTATGTTATGATTATGGCTAAAAAGTTGAAATATAAGGATTAAGGCTTTAAATAATTTTTTAAACAAATTTGGCTATCTCTCTATTATATTTGTATATAAAATTCAAATCGACCGATATAAGCAGCTAAAATTTATTAATTTTACGATTGGCTGATGGATGATCACGTTATCTGTTTTTTTAAATTTAACATTTTGTGCACGTTTATAAACCTGGTTAACTAGACTGAAAACATAAATAAATATGAAAACAGTAGAAAAGTTTCTTCAACATAAGGCAATAAATATTTAAACATTTTATTCATTATTCTAATTTTTTAACAGAAATGTTTGTTATGAAACTTTATATCTGATTATTTCTGAACCAGGCTTTACTGTACATATGTATGTACGTCCATATACATATACTGATAAAAGTCACCGGGCGAAACATTCAATAAAATTGACATATTCGTCAATTCCGCGGATACAATTTTTACGCATGGTCAGCTAAAACGTCGCATTATCCAAAGGCACATCGAAGAGAGATATAAAATTCGAATGCAACAGATTTCATTACATTATTTATAATTCGAATACAAAAATTTGGAAGAGATAAAAGAAGGTTAGCGAGATCGAAACGATATGTCGTCGGGGGTTGGTGAGCGAAGCGAGCGGGGGTGGAGCCCTCTAGTCTTAAAAATAATAAATTAAAAAGACAAAATTTATTATTTTATTTGTTTATTTTAGATCAAATGTCAGGCCAAGCTTGTTGTTTTGTAGCAAAATAGAGTAAAATGTAGATTAGTTCAGAACGATTCGATTAAGTTGACTACTTAATAATTTCTACGTTTGTCTGATATTGCTAATTCGAATAAACAACTTGCCACTTTGGATTAAACGTTTATTTCGATAGTGGCATAAAATCTTTTCAAACTTATTCTAGTAAACCTTTACAGCTTACAGTACCCTGATTCTTTAAAAATCAAGATAAATAGTTTTGTGTAAACGTGATAACGATTGATTTGACACACTAGTAATTTATATTGGCACCCTAAGATCGTATTCTGTAACAATTATTTTTAGACAAGTTAAAATTATTATCAGGAACTTTCAGCAAGATAAAATCAATCGTTAAAATCGCAATTTTAAAAAAATGTCAATTTGTACAAAATAATATTTAGATTCAACTTATTATGTGTAATCTTTTTCCAATTAAACATTTAAAAATAAGATGGAGATGTTTGTAGGCTTTTTTTTTAAAAAATTCAAATAATTTTTTTTTTCAACAGATTTTTTTTGCATTTTGAATATTAAACCTCCAATTTTTTTTCTTTTAATTCCAAATCGTTTGCTCATACATAATTTTTTTTTTTTTTTTAAAGATGTACAATATAAAAATTAATTATGCCTGGAAATTTACATAAATTATGTACCTAAACCTAAGAGTTTTATTTTTATGGGGTTCAATAATCAAAATAAAAAAATTGTGGTATTTTTATTTCTAAACCTATTTGTAAACAGTAACTAAAAAAAAATATGTAAAGCATGTAAACTTTACATGGCGGATTACAATTTATCTTGACAGAACGTTAGAGAATGAGAAATTCACGATTACTTTTCGTATATACGTTTACACATTATCTTATTGCTAAGAGAATTAGAATACTGGTCAGCAAACGATAACTTCCAAATTTAAAATTACCCTTATTTTGAAAATTTAATATTCGTAATTTAAAAATGTACCTATAATAAAATTTGAACATTTTTCTGATTTTTCAAATTGAGAATAAGTTAAACGAGTTCAAGTCAATTTTTAATGTTCTATTGTCCAAAACCGTTTCGATTAACGACGAATAAAACAACAATGTATTTTCCAAATGAGAAATTAACGGCAAATACGAGGTTTTATTTAAAAATAACAAAAATTTAAATTTGTTTAGCTTTAAAATGTCAACCCAATAATAAAAATAATAAAATTAAATTTGTACATTGCTAAGTGCACGGGATTCCAAACAACAGTCCATATAATCTCTGTATATTGGACTATATGTATATACCAGGACGAAAATAATATAAATTTCATTCCGCTATTGCTGCTATATCCTCGTCATTTATTTTCTTGTCCACCATCAACAAAATAAAGATAACAAAAACTGTTTATTTTCCGTTATATTGTGTACAGAGTATATATTCTGCCGGGCTGTGTATAAGAAAATAATATACACTTTAAAAGCAAAAAAGCAGCAACTGAAAAAAAAAACTTCAGCCATTCATTTCATTTTAACTGTGTGTGTATGTTGTTGTCGTTGAAGTTAGAAAAAATATAAAGATTTTTCTTCTTCTTCCTCAGCGCTCTCCTCCATCCTGAATTCCGTGTTTCACAAAAAGCACAACATATTTAAACCAGTAACAGCACAAATGAAAATACACACAAATAAAAGAATTTTTTTTTCTTTTCATAAAAAAAATCTTCTTAAATAAAATTTTACATCATTAGTCTTAAATAAGATAACGCTTACAATAAAAAAAATAAAAAAACGAAACGGGAAAGAGCAAAAAAAGAAAACTATTCAAAGTTACGTACACATAAAAAATAACAATTAAAATAAAATAAAAAACAAGAAAACATTAAGAGTTGAAATAAAAATAATTGTAGAGGTTCATCGTTAGGTGAAAGTTGGTGACATTTAAGATATACGATATTATATACTTTCCTCCTTAATCAGGCTAAATTATTTCACCTTCCATTACTTTTTTTTTTTTTGTTCATTCTGTTATTTTCGGGAAAAATTATTTTCCTAACGAAACTTGTTCTTTGTTTTTATAGACATAGCATACATATAGTATATATACCATCCCATATATTGTCATCATAGAATTTTCTTGTCGTTATCATTTTTTTTTTGTTCGTTTGTTACTTAATTTCATTTTCTTAAACATTTTTTTTTTTTGCTTCTGTTTTATTTGTTATCAAAATTTATATGACCAACATTTTTACTTTTGTCACAGAAATCTGGTTCTTGTTATCTTATTATTAACATTTTTTTTTGTTTGTTTTTTTTTTTTGTTGGGTAGATTGTGTACTTGTATTGTGAAGCAGTAAACCCTTTTTTTGTGCTATACTCTCGCATTGTTTCAATTATGGCGGAATGAGGAATAATAATACGAGAACGAATATTGTATTATATGGTTATTTGTATAAAGGAGGGAAATAAATATTTTAACGAGATTTAAATTTAATTTTTATTTTGTTGGTTTTTCACAACCGAAGAAAAATAGGCAACATAAAATTTAACATAATTTTGAAATCATATCGCAAGAGACGAATCGGACCAAGTCTGACCGCACCGCAACACAAAATGTCAATTTCTGTTTATTTTATATATTTTTGTTGGTTTATTATTGCTTTGGCGTTCCACTCGTGTTTTGGGTTAGCATAAATAAAATACTGAATAACAGTTGGCATATGGTAGATATAAGTAACAAAATAAATATTTCGGATTTTTTTCCTGTATGATTCAATGAAAATGATATGACAGAACTAACAGGTTGTATTATTTATAATTTTTGTATTTGTTTGGATAGACAAATTAGCAATGTTCCAATTGTTTGTTTAATCGAGGTTTATTGGCCTGAGGTAAACAAAAATATTTGGGTACAGTTAGAAGAGGAATAATATTAGGTACATATTTGTTTTGCACAATGATTAACTCCATAGCTAATTTTCATTAGTATATCGGCGGTTGAGATAAAAAGTTGAGTTCGGTTTTCTTAGGCACTGAGGCTTTTAATTATGAGTGGCGCTCAAATATTCTGAAATAAGAAAATTTTTCTAATAATTTTATTTTTCTACTCCACTCTAACTTGAATTAATTATTGAAACGATGGTAATTTCAATTTTCAAATACAACGGAAATCTACAGGTCACAATTTTCAATCTGGAACAAAAGACGAAAAAGATTTTGAAAAAAGACGTTAAAATCTAGTGAAATACGTAGACCGATTTTTAATTTTTTTTTTTCATGAAATTCGATTTACCAGAACAAACAATCTCTTAAATTTTTTTTTTGCGAAAACATGTAGCTTACAAAAGTTTACGCTCAATATTAAAAATAAAATTCTTTAAGACTGAACCCCCAACCGCGACTGAACCCTCAATTTCATATTCCTCTCCTTTCATTTTTAGTTCTGCTTTGAAGTTGCTGTGTTGTTGCTTATTGGCAAAGAGACATTAAGTATTGTTTGTGTTGGTTTTGATCGATTTCTTCTCTTACGTCAACAATCAAAAATAGGTTACATCATAAACAACACAGATATCTAGTTTTTTTAACAGTGATAAATAATTTTTCAAAAGTTTTATTTTCCATCGCAAATTATTAATTCAATTTTCCGAGCTTTTTCTTAGCTTTGAAGAGGAATTTATGTAGGGGTAAGATTAAGAAAATAGAATTAGAACTGTGTTAAGGAGAAATATAAAAGTTTCTATCAGTTAATATTGAGTCAAAAGAGTAAAAGAGGAAAAAATAATTGATATTTTCAATCACTGGTAATAAGTACTTGTTTCACTAATAAATAAAATAAAATAAATCGATATTACATTTCTCGAAAGTAGGCAGCAATTAAAACTAAAACGAGTCCGGAAAATGGCTTTTTATAGGACGATTAAACAATTTCCACGATATTATTTTTTCTACAACCAAACCTTCTTAGATCCGCTGCCTGTTATAGTTTATCACAATGACAAAAATAAAATACTAGGTTTCGCGTATTTTATTGTTTTCGCAAGCCAAATTACTGATATTACCGGCATGAAAAAATTGTACAGGAAAATTGAATTTTCTGGACGATTGCATACAAAAATTATTTTAGTAGCAGACCACTTCCAATCCTAGATCTGGATTAGGATTTTGCACCAAAGGCGAAAAGCTAGTTTATGTCTATTTTACTAGGAAGCATACAATAAAATGACTCACCACCTTTTTACATCAACAAAATGAAGGAAAGAGAGTGGGTTGTTTTACAGGCTGTGTCATTTAAATTGGTGCAAGCCTATTTTCGAAAAAGAGCGTTCCTTTATAGGAAAAAGTTATAGAAAGAATTGATTGGTTGAAAACAGGAAATATTATGGTTTTATTTGGTTTTTACTTGGTGGACATTTTCAAGGACATTTCATTTTTTTAAGGAGTTTTTTCATAGGGTTGCTCATTTCGGAGTTAATTATCTAATTTAAATGCCTCACCCTAATAATAAAACGGGAAGAGATCGCTTGAGAAATAGCTACATCGAACGAATGAAATGGAATAAAAATGTATCATTTTGTGAACAGACATAAATTCGGTTCTCGCGTTTTGTGCAAAATCCTAATCCAGGGACTGACCTGGTGAAAAAAATTCTACTAAGAGAAATGGTCGTAGCTTACTGCGACAGCGAATGGTGGATTAACATCGTTACGTTGTAAATTTAAATAAATGAAAACAACCACAACCCATTCCGTCTTGCTTTCACAAGTGGATAATACAATTCTGTTTCAACGTGTATTTTCATTCCATATTGCTTATACCTGCCTTGATGAATATAAATCGTCCGTCCCTGCCGCCGATTTTATCGACACACTCTCAACCTCTCTTTCGGGTTATCTAGCTTCATTTCCAAAGGCTTACCTACCACCTAGGCAGTAATACGTGATTTCTCATTTCTTGAAATTTTGCTCTTAAGCCATTCCGTTTTTCAATGGAATGAGTAAACAAAATTAACAGTTAATGCCTACATTTTTATGGCTCGCCACAAGCCACTTAAATTCTCTACCAATCTCTACCACAGTTGTGTTTTTTCGTTTCACGCCCGCGGATAGAAACCTGCTGCCCGCAGTGAGAATATAATTTGAAGAATCCCGGATTTCTGAAGAATTCCTGGGTAAATGGAATTTCTTAAATTTATTAAATATACCTTAATACTCAATCGACAATCATCAATAACGATATTCAAGGAATTAAGCATGGCCATGTGGGACTTAGTAGCAGTAGTAAACATTGCTTTCGTTTTATTTGGATTCATTTTGATTTGGATTTACCGGCCGATTCACGAGCAGTTATCTATAATATCATTAATAACTATAGATAAGCTAGCAAACCTAAAATAGAATCCTGAGGCACCCCACTGAACTAATTTTCTACTAACAATTTTGGAAAAATTTAAGTTATTTGAATCCAAGATTTTGAAAGTAAACTTGCAGAAATTCTTCTATTTTCGTAAACGTACAAAATTTTGGCTATAGAAATTAAAAATATAAATCGTGTATCGCGAAATCACATCAATTCCTTTGATAACGTAATCCAAAATAAATAATCTGGTATATCCACTAAATATCAGAAAAGGAAGTTCAAAATTATTGAAACAAAATCCAAAACAAATCGACTTACAAAAAAAACAAAAAACAATATGAAAATGATTCAAATGTTTTAGAAAAAATTAATTCAGAGCGAAAGCAACTGAAAATAGTTCAAAAAGAATTAGAATTAGCTCGATTAGCACTGGGAATTACCAACCAAGCAAAAATGAATCAAGAATTAAAAGAAATAATCGAATTATTCAATGTAGATAAAATTACAAAAAATATTTCGCCATTTAACGGTAATTAAAATGACCTATGCCATAGCCCTTTGGACTTTATAGAGGGTTCTAATGGCCACATCTCAGTCAATTCCGGTTTGTTTGTTAGAATTTTCGCTACATCATTAAATGTGTTGCTTTCCCATAGTTAAAAATGAATAAAAAATTCTTCTGCTCAGGATTATGGTGACTCTGGAAACTTGTTAAATCGGTTTAGTAAGGAATCCCATCGGCTACTTCTTTTCCAATTCTGAATCCGATTTGCTTTCGCTACATAAATACATGTGTTGCCTTCCCGTACTTAAAAAAAAATTAAAATTAAAAAATTCTTATATTCAAGATTATTGTTACCCTGGAAATTTTCTATGACCATACATATAATAGAGGGTTCTAATGGCTACCTCTAAAACAATTCTGTATTTTCGCTACATCAATAAATGTGCTATCGTCCCAAAGTTAAAAATATATTTAAAAAATTTAAAAAAAATAGTTCTGCACAGGATTATGGTGACCCTGGAAATTTGTGATGCCGGTTTGGCAGCAGGTCCTATTGGCTACCCTCTTGGCGAATCCTTAACTAAGTCTACTTATTAGAATGTTTGCTACATCAATAAATAGGTTGCCTGCCCATAGTTAAAAATAGAAAAACAAATTATTCTGCTCAGAGTTATAGTGGCCCTGGAAATTTGCTATGACTAAGAAAAAAATAAAACAATTTTATGGATTGTGATTCTGGAAATTTGCCCTTGAAATCAGGCTCATAATAATCTTGACCATAATAATTTTTTGAATTTTTTTCCATTTTTGCGAAAATTCTAACAAGCGAACCGGGTTCAGATTGGCCCAAAACTAGCCAATGAGCCCCCTACTAAACCGACATAACAAATTTCCAGGGCCACCATAAACCTGAGCAGAGAAATTTTTTTTTTTTTTTTTTAATTTTTTTTTAACTATGAAAAGGCAACAGATTTAGTGATATAGTGAAAATTTTAACAAGAAAACCAGGTTCAGAATTGACTCAGAGGTAGCCACTAGAACCCTCTACTATATTGTCAGAACACTGGATGGTTTTTTCGCTCGCCTAAATAGTATGGGATGGATATTGAGGCTCGTACACTTTAAATGGTGTAAAATAGTATGTGGTGGGTTTTTACGCCCGTATTGTCGGAGGTCATTTGATATTTTCCTGGAATGAAAGTCTGGGATAACTTCAAGGCGATTTAATATTCTGAATACCAAAACAGTGAAATCAAAAATGAAATTCCATGAAATGTCATTTGATCACAGATGGCGAGAGAGTGAAGGTGTGTATAAATGTAAAGTATTGCTGATGTTTAAATACAATATTTTTTTTTTTTCATAATTTCAAATATTGCTGTGAATTTATATTGTTGCAACAAGCAATAATATAAACAAATAACAATTAAATATGACCAGAGTAACCTGAACAACATGATATTTGATCAACTGAAGAAAATGCAACTCCCACAACGCAATCCGATAAAAAATGTTAAGTAAAAACACAACTTTCAGAATAGCAATCTGGAATGCGAATGGACTTATGCAACATATTCCAGAAATAGAAATATTTTTAAATACAGAAAAAATCGACATTTTTCTAATATCCGAAAGCCATTTTGTTAAATCTTCGTTTGTTAAAATCCGGGGTTATAACTTATATCATTCCATTCATCCAGCGGAAAGAGCAAGAGGTGGTTCAGCATTACTAATAAAAGAAAATATAAAACACCATGTAGAAACAGAAATCGAAGAAGAAACAATGCAAGTCACCACTGTTAGGATTCACATTAAACACAGACAGCTTACTGTCTCTGCAATATACTGTCCTCCCCGGCATAACTTGAAAAGGGAGGACTACATTAAACTATTTAAATCGCTAGGACGTGATTTTATTATTGGAGGAGACTTTAATGCAAAAAACACCTATTTGGGATCTAGACTTACGACGTCAAAGGGTAAAGAATTGTTTCAAGCAGGGCAGACATCAAAATGTGAATTTTACTCTGGTGGTTCCCCAACATACTGGCCCAGTCACGAAGCTAAGATACCGGACCTAATCGACTTTTATGTAGCAAGAGGTATATCTCAGAACTATATTCACATTGAAAACAGCAATTCTCTAGTATCGGATCACTCACCGGTTATCATGACAGTCAGTGAAACTGTAATTCAAAGGGAAAGTGCACCCAGAATAACAAATTCAAAAACAAACTGGGATCTCTTTCGTGAAATAATGGAGGACAAAATCAATCTCCAGGTACCGATAAGAAATTCTCGACAGTTGGAAGACGAATTGGAGCAACTCAATGAAATAATTCACTATGCTGCATTGGCAAGCACTCCCATTTTACAAAATAAGAAGACGCTTAACATATCCTACCCAATGGAAGTTGGTAAGAGAAAAACGACGAGCTCGTAAAACCTGGCAAATTAATCGAACACCGGAGAACAAAACAATTCTTAACAATTTATGTAACAGTCTCAAATCCCTTCTTAAAGAAGTTAAAAATGAATCAATCAACAGATATCTAGTTAGCCTAACTGGTGAAAAAAATTCTGATCACTAGGCAGTGGAAGGCGACGAAGGGACTCAAAAGACCCAAAATGGAAGTGCCTCCACTTAAAAAGGATGATGGAACCTGGGCAAGAGGCCACAAAGAGAAGGCTGATCTATTTGCGGAGTATTTCCAGGAAACCTTCCAACCACTACCAAGACAAACTGCCAATGAAAATATAATATCTATTCACAAGCTGGATGAGTTTGAAATACGGCCAGTAGCTCTCAAAGAATTAAAAGAAGAAGTGAAAAGTAACATGAATGTTAAAAAAGCCCCAGGGTATGACTTGATTACTTGCCAAATTATCAAAGCTCTACCAGACAAAGGATTTCGTAAGCTACTACACATAATCAATGCGACCTTTCGGTTAAAATATGTTCCGCATCAATGGAAAGTAGCAGAAGTAATCATGATATCAAAACTCGATAAACCACCTAACGATAAAAAATCATACTGGCCAATTTCTTTGCTGCCAATTATGTCAAAACTCTTTGAAAAATTATTACTAAAGAGACTTAAACCAATAATTGAGGACCGACAACTAATTCCTCCACATCAATTTGGATTCAGAGAAAAGCATTCTACAATTGAACAGGTCAATAGAATCACCAACATAATTGAAAGAACGTTAGAACGTAAAAAAGTATGCTGAAGCATATTCCTGGACGTCACCCAAGCATTCGATAAAGTCTGGCACAGTGGTCTGGAATATAAGCTTCATATAGATCTACCGAGACAATTCTATGCCATGCTGCCGGTGTCCCGCAGGGGAGTGTCTTAGGACCAATCCTGTATTTACTATAACATACCAACCACAAATGAAGGAACCATAGCCACCTTTGCAGATGACACAGCAAATATGGCAGTTGGAAATAATGTCGCTGATGCAACGAGCAAACTCCAGAGGATGACCAATGCGGTTTGTAACTGGACAAAGCCTTGGCGAATCAAACTTAATGAGACAAAATCCACGCATATTAACTTTACTTATCAAAAGGCTTACCACCTACCTATAGAAATTAACTCGCGACTCGTACCATATGCAAATACAGCTAAATACCTTGGCATGACCCTCGATGCCAATCTTAAGTGGAGAGAGCATGTCAAAAAGAAAAAAGAAGAACTTAACATAAAGTTCAGAAAAATGTATTGGCTGATAGGTAGAGGCTCTGAGCTTACAATTCACAATAAGCTGCTGCTATATCGGCAAATTTTGAAGCCGATATGGACCTACGGTATACAACTCTGGGGATGTACTAAGCAAACAAACGCCAAAATGATACAGACGTTTCAAAACAAGGTTCTTCGTAGCATCGTCAATGCTCTGTGGTACGCAAGAAATGAAGACCTTCACTGGGACCTACGGATGGAATACATCAAAGAGGAAATAAAAATGTATGCCGCAAAACACGAAATAAAGCTCCAGGAACATGGAAACCCCTATATTCGGCATATGATAGATAACCCTGTCGTTGAAAGAAGACTCCAAAGAACGAGGCCACTTGACCTAGTGAACTTACCAAACTAAAATTAGTAAATAGGTTTAATTGATTATGGGGCTAACCAGTGGGTTACACCCCAACAAACGTGTATTTTACTAGATTTATAAAAATTTGTATTTAAAAGAAAAATTGCTAGATGAGCGCAGTCTCAGTCGTAATAAAATAAATTGAAAAAAAAACAAAAAAAAAAAAAAAAAAAATTAAATATAAACAAATAACAATTATAACAAATTTTGAACTGTGATTGTGAATATTGATTGTTAGGTACTCTGTAAAAGAGTAGTAATATAAAGGCAAAAAAACATTATTATGGATCACGTTCGTGCTAGTGGACCGCTTAAGTTAAAGCAATTGTATCAAACGTCTTCTTGTGGTGATCTTACAATCAACATACGCACCTCAACCAACAAAACTACCTTGAAACAACTTCTGGATTTAAAGCGTAATAAAATAATAAAATATTGTTGGTTTCGTCACAATTACGCATATGTTAAAGTTAGTGATGATTATCAATCTAAAATTATAAGGACGGTGAATGATGTCACAAAAATAAAATAAAATAACATCGAAATTTACACTTAACTGTAATTCGTGTTTGGTTGGTTTTATACATTTTGATAACGGGTATCATTAACATTAGTTTTATTTCATTCAATTTCAATTTATTTTTATTTTTCTTGTTTTATTCTGAAACATTTTTCATAAGATTTATTTGAAATACATAGTGTAATGCGAAACCTAACTTAGACAAACAACAACATGCATTTTGTAGATTATATTGATTTTGCCAGGGTCTTTACAACTATTTTGAGTTTGAACATTTTGTATGTAAACATCAATAGGCTTGCGAATACATTGAGTTAAATTTTTTTTATGATTGTTAAATTAAAGTATAGATACTGGTATACTAACGGAAACCTTTTTAAACATATCGGAAACCAAATATTTGAATTTAAATAATTATACAGCATATCATCGTATAAGAGAATCTAGAACTGGGGGTGGTATTGTAATGTTTGTTCATCGAGGTTCTCGATTGTCTTAGTGAAAACTCCTACTTTGGATGAAAATGAATATATGATAACTTACTCTAAAATTCTAAATTTGTATGTAACCGGTATTAGAAGAAGAGAACTTCATAGAACTTCAAAGAACTTGGCAGGGAGTTCAAATTATTAATTAGAAATCCCAAGAAATCTTATTATTCTAACCAATTAGACATTAATTCTAGCAATCCCAAACAAATGTGGAGCTTATTTAATCAAATCTTGACCAATAATTCGTCTAAGCAAAATATTCAAAATAATTCAATTCAGTTACAAATGGACCATATCGTTACACAGCAGACCAATATCTCATTGCAAACGAGTTTAATAAGTTATTTGTTACTATCGGAACATTAATCTCAACTTCTTCACCTTCAGTATATCAGGGTATTGCACTGCGTTACGTAATAAGACCACTATGTATTAGGAATTGAACCAGTAAATACTGAAGTTATTAGCAATACTAAAATCATCAGCCTCACCTGGTTATGATTACATTTCTACCAATATCGTCAAAAGACTGGCTAACATCATATTTCCTTTATAAGCAAAACAATTGAACTTTTGAATGAATCAAGGTTTATTTCCCAACTTTCTCAAAATTTTTCGTGTTACTTCTATACTGAAATCTGGTGATAATTATTTGATTAAAAATTACCGACCAATTTCTATTCCCCGGTTTTCTATAAAATTTTTGAGAGTATAATCCACACGAAACTAGTGAACCATCTAGAATTCAATGAGCTTATCGATAAAAACCAGTATAGATTTACTAAGAATTGCATTCTTCCTCGACTGACTCATTTTACGAATCTTTCGAAAGTAAATGTGCCACTTCGTGTTTGTTCTTAGATTTAAAAAAGGCTTTTGATTGTGTAAATCATTTTATATTGATTGATAAGCTTGTGAGTTTTGGTATTTCTGGTAGTGCCTTAAAATTTTTCAATAGGTGCTTATCTGATAGAAAACAAACTGTCCGCATTTGCATAAATGAATCCTCTGTAATAAATATTTCCGTTGATGGCCCTCAAGGATCTATTCTAGGACCAAATTTGTTTTTAATTTCTGTAAATGACATCCTTCACCTTAGTTTAAAAGGTAAAATCAAATTGTTTTCAGACGATGCCGCTCTGATTTATAGCTCAGCCTCTCACAATCAACTTCAATTGGATATGGAAAGCGATTTAACTATTATCACTGAGTGGCATGAGAACATTAAATTAGCATTGAATGTTTCTAAATTTAGTTTTATCATATTATACTTGAAAGACAAACCACCATTAATTTTCGATAATTTGAAAATCAGGAATGAGTTTATTACACGTGTTGACTGTGTCCGATATCTCGTTTTGCAGATAAATTCACGAATTTCCTGGACCAACCACATTAATGGCATCAAACAGAAAATTTCTCCTATCATAGGGGTATCCCGGCGAGTTGGACAGTATATATCGGATTCAGTTATGCATTTGTTCACTCGCACCTAACATATTTAATTCACCCCTCTTCGGCCCCTCGAGTGAAGTTGATTTAAAATACTTACAAATTCTACAGAATAAAGCACTGAAATCGATAAGAAACTTACCGATGCGAACTGCAAGTAATCTCCTTTACAGTGAGTCAATTCTTCCTCCCTCATCGCTTTAATTGTCAATCTTCTATTATCCAGCAATAAAAATGATTTAAAGAAAAGATATTCAACGTCAAATAAAATCTTTAAGCCGCTCTCTCGCACTAAATATTCCACCTTTCATGTTACCGCTTTAATTAAAAATTTGTCAGTATTTTTCAATCAAATTTAATTTACCATTTTGTTTACTTATCTTGATGTAAATAACGCAAAAAAAAGAAAATCTGAAATTTTGAAGAAATACCGTTTCTCCCGCTTTTTTAGCGTAATGTATTTCTTAAAAAGAATATTTTAATTTTAAAGTAGGATATACCAAAATGGTTAAAATTTTCATTAAAATTCATAATACTTTTATAACAAAACGTTTACCATATTTATCAATAAATAATTTTTTTATTTTTATTATTTGTTATCATGAATTTCTTTTTCTTATCTGACTAGATACTTGTGTATAAAAAAAAGTATAAACATTTAATGGAATACATTATCAAATTATACCTGCATTTAATATATAATTTAAATGTATCATAAAATAAAACTAAGGAAAGCGTAACAAAAAAAAAACAAAAAAAACCACACTCAACATCTGTGTAATAATTTTCTTCGATTTTCTTTTGTGTAACAAGATTTGGGGTTTTCGTATTTGTTGAGTACATAGTCTTATATAGCCTTTCATACATACATATTATAACGATATAACCTCAAAAGGATCCTTTTTTTGTTCCGTTTACAACCAAATCTTATTACTCGACATTATTATGTATATTTTAGTATTTCTTTCACACGCTGCTGGTGCTACTACGTAC
The DNA here is from genome assembly GCA_963556165.1 of Tipula helvola. Classification (NCBI taxonomy): domain Eukaryota; kingdom Metazoa; phylum Arthropoda; class Insecta; order Diptera; family Tipulidae; genus Tipula; species Tipula helvola. Next base: position 295,516,429 of record OY744482.1, on the reverse strand, counting down.
ACACGACATCCCTTATTGTTTTCCTAATGCTTATTCAAGTCACACGTTATGTCTTTTAGGCATATAAAAGTAACACAAAAAGTGAAGAAAAAAACTCTACATACATAAAGGGAAATATTATTTTTTGTTTTAATTCAACTCAACTGTGGAAACAGAAATAAACAAACAAACAAAAAATTGGAAAATGAAAACCGGGGTTGGAAAATTATATACACACAACACAAAAAAAAAAAAAAAAAATATTAATGTATGTATGTATGTTGTATGTACGAGTGCGGAGGTAACGGCAGGATACAACAATAATGATAAACATAAATGTTAGGTTTGAGACTGGTGAACAAATAATAAGCTCATAACGGAAGAGGTAATAAAAAAATAGGAAATCTCATGTTTCTCATTTTATTTTCAAAACATACTTGAAAATTATTAGAATTTTCCGCTTTTCATTTGTTTTTTTCTTCATACTTTGAACATAATAATATTTGTTTGTTTGTTTGACTTAATTTATTTTGTCTTTTATTCATATACATACTCGTACATACAACAGTACTAGATTGAAACCAGTTAGTGTTTTGTTCATGTTTTTTTATTATAATTCGTTGAGACAAAATTTAACGATACGAAAAAAAAAAATCATGAGAACGATTTTTGTTTTTGTTATTATTGTAATTTAATTTGGTTTTAACGTTACGGTTAAAAGTTGTTATGTTTGTATTTTATTCATTTTAGTATCACAATTTTTTGTAAAAATGTGGAATTTTTTTTTTATTTATGATTTTGTAACGGATAGTCCACTTCGTCAAACCAATTCTGTCAAGCGGGTGATTTAAAATAAAGGAACTGTAGAAATAGAACATCTAATGTTTAGAAGATTGAAAGATGCAAAATATTTCAATTTCGTGCAAGTCACTTAATTTAAAATTGCTCTTCATATTTAAAAATATTTATATTGACTATTTTCACAATAAGGAATCTAAAAAATCAAATTAAATTAAAAAACGATTAGGGATTTAGCTGCGCAAATCTATTTCAAAAATTCACACATCACCCTATGAACTAAGTCAATTTATAAAACTGAATAACTTTAATCAGGAATTTGTGAAAAGGACTAATTTTGGCAATTTCGGATTCATGAGAATGTTTATAAAACATTTGAAGGAGATATTCTTCTTACCTTGCATAATTTATTACTTACCTCAAAGAAAAGTCTCTTGAGAGAAAACGTATCAAAAAGCGTAGAAGTAAATTTTTTTATCTTGTAAACTTAGTACTTTACGATAAAATTTTAAGTCACTTTAACACTAAAACTTTAATACACTAAAACTTCAATAACTCAACAAGGAGTGACCGCACAGAAATTTTCCTCGTGTCATTTTGCAAGGTTTCTAAATTCTCTATAAAATGGCCGATTTGGATTTTTGAATGAAATATCGAGCAATTTCGTTTATAGTTTCAAACAGCAGCAAATTTTGTTTTGTTTTTTAGACATCTTTCGTTTTACTCAAAAAAGTCATAAAAAACCAAAATAAAATAAAACAGTTTCCAGTATCGAAAAGAAAACAAAATTTCCTTCAACTAGAAACAAAAATTTTTTTTTTTAAAGGTGTTATTTCACCAAGATACAAGCGTTCAAGTCTAGGTATTTTTTCGAAGAAAATTTCGGTTCCGTTTTTTAATTGGCGCAGTGTATAATTGTAACAGCGTTATATTCCATACCCGAATAACCTGAATGATAAATTTGATGTGAAATCTCCAAAAACGGCAATCAGAGACAAGCGATCATTGTCGTGATCTTAATGGCAAAAATTTAGCGGCTTTGTCATTGAAAGTAAATATCCATGAGTTGGGTATAAATTCCGAAAATGTAAAGCTGCAGTTTTGGAATATTGGACGAAAATTGGTAAATAACCTAGAATTGGACAAAATGAATTCACCATTTACAAGACTACCAGGATAAGGAATTTCGCCCATATTATTTGCTGCTATTTAGAACATCATTACTACAAACATTGCTTATGATGAATCGAATTGCTAATGATTTACTCGGATTATTTGTCGATTGTTATCGGCTTCATACAACCACTTATAGAGCTTCTAGTGCTACTTTCTTTGCAATAAAAACGCAATTTCAAGTGGTAAACGATGAGAAAACAAAAGATTTTCTGGAGGCATTTCAAAAAATTGCAAGGTGAATTGAAATCCTTACTGGCTCGCGGTGGAGTTTAATTTCGTAAATAGAACTCGAGCGAAACCACAATGCATTCTCACCTCAGGGGTGGCATTTCACAATCTTGGCATCGATTTTCCAAGTTTACTCTAGATGCCAACAAAATCGAATGCAAGCAAAGTAAATGATTTTAATATGTGCAACAACTGTTCCTTAGGTGTCTTGTGATGATTCAAAACATGGCAAGAAATCGCTTCTCTCACATTTATTCGTATCTGGAAATCTCGAGAGTGAGCCATTAGCAAACATCCTATTTGGCTGATATTAATGACCTTCACAAATCTGGATAAGTTAACTCAAAAAACAACCTTCTTTCATTTTTGGAACCTGATACAGATTTGCTATACAGGTTGAGTTGATGACAGAATCAAGAAGAATTCAATAACATTTGGACAACAGCATCAGTTTTTATTAGCCAACATTTGCACCTATTGCATGCCTCCATGGCACTCTATTGCTAGTGGACCTTGTAACACCAGTAAATATTTTTGCAGTCGTGGGATAATTTTTTTTTAGAACCCCATTCATTGACTAGTGAAACTTATGCCCATATTCCTAAAATATAAATTCGCTCCATAAGTCTCGATAAGTACTAAGATGGTATATTCATAAAATGTAACAGACTCTGTAACTATTATGTTTTATAAGTTTACAGTGCCAAATTTGTTGACGTAAAGCTACATATCTAGATTTTAATGGCCCATAACACGACAGATTGGCGATGTTTTCAAGAAGTACTACTCCTGACAGCATCTATTTACCTGCAAGAAACGAAGATTGTTCAATGTGTAGTTTTCGATATAATCGCTAGAAACTTTTCTAATAGGATTTCTATTGTGTTAGCAATTTTTCATGAATTCTGTTTTTCTTCAGAATTTTGGGGAATTTTTGGGAACTGCCAATGAGTTTGAAATACAATATCTATATGATCTCATATAACTACACATTCAATAGGCCAGTATGAGAAGTGATAATAAATAATAAATTCTTCGAATTTTCGGATTTAAATCACGAAAATGGCCTCAGCGAATTCCATTCGTTGAAAAACAATTTACTTACCAGTTTCTGTCAGCTAGAAGCTTGTTAATAATCTCATGCATTCCATCTATCAATTTTCAAGCCAGAATGATTTGTTATGATTTAATTTTTGACATTCTCTTTTGTCAAAGGCTACTATCCTTCTTACAACGACGAATTCAATATTTAATTATTTACATAGGCCAATTTCTTACAGTTTGTGAATATCAATTTTTAGTACCCTGTAACATAGCCTTAAAATTACAGGGCCCATATTCTTGAAATTCACCCGAAAAAATCGCCGATAATTTTCTAGTGAAATGCGTCATTTGAGTCGAAAATTTAAATTATTTATACCCAAGTCACCGGTGACTTTTTTCGGTGAATGGGGCATGCAAAACGAGTTTGATTTTGTTTCCGCACATTAGGGCTGGGATGTTGTACCATCACTTTCATTCGAATCGACTTTTAAAGTCGATTCGAAAAAGTGATAGTTGGCATGTTGTAAAATTTTCGACTCCAAAGTGATACGTCAATAGGGCAACCATTTTTCAAAGATGAATTAACAAAAATAATTTTAATTTGACATTTAGTTGTTATACAAAGCGTTAAATAAATATTAATTTTTAAAGATTTTATTAAAAAAAAACAATTTATGATGGATAGTATTGTAATATATTTTAACAAATCGCTCGTATATCACTTTAAATAAATTGAGTGATACAAAAGTATCATTATCGCGATTCGAAAATTTTACAACATACCAATTTTCGACTTTCGGTTCGAATTTCGAAAATTTGAAGTTACAACATCTCACCCCAGATGTCATTACCGTCGTGATAAAGGTTACAATAATGTTTAATGTTTAATTTTATGGCTACGAAGTTCGAACGCGTCTCTAAACGACTTATAAAAATTTTAAAATATACAAATTCTTTTCTGTTAATAAATTCACCATACACTTTCGATACAAAACACAAATAACATTTGCCATGCTAACCTTTACCGAGGGTGCTGCATTCTAAAACAGCGGCGAATATTGTTACTATAAGCATGCCCTATTTCAAGAATACGGGCCCAGGGGTGCGATTATGTATCTCTCGTATTACGAGTTTCGAGAACTCGAAACTTAGTATGCCGTAATTGCGACATAACGCAATTATGTAAGGAATTACGAGAAACACTTTTTTTAACATAAATGTTGCCCGATAGCGTCATTTTCGGCAACAATTTTGTTGTTGTTACGCACAGTACTGTGGTTACTATGCATATTTTGATTTTTTTAAAATCATTACGAGTTGTCTGTCGTACATAAAAATCTGTTCGAGTAAAACAACAGCAACAAGTCGCAATTACGAGAACTCGTAAAGTTTTACATAATCGCGTTTTGTCGCAATTTCGAGAAACTCGAAACTCGTAATGCTTACATAATCGCACCCTAGATTTTTATGTACGACAGACACTCGTAATGATTAAAAAAAAAAATCAAAATATGCATAAAGGGGGTTTTATACGATACTACATGTCGTAAGACAAAGTATGTTGGCAAACTAACGGTAAATTTTGATTTGCTTTTACACTGAATAACATGTTGGATAGACTTCATTATTCATTATTCGTCAAGCAGTAAACATGTGAACAAGGGAAAAAATCAAACGCCCGAACGATGACTGCCGCATTGGTTGCGTTGCAGCTTTTATAATCCATTATTAAAAATGCCATTACTAAAAATGTTTGTAAAAACTTGTTTGTTTTTAATTATGCCCTGCGATGTGAACATGTCAAAAAAAAATTGTTGACAAAATTTACCAAGTCCGACATACATTCGTTTACATGGTCCAACATACCAGATAAACTGTCAAAAAATCAAATAAATTTGATTTTCATCGGAAATGTTCATTAGACCGTGGTCTTTAGCTTTTACACGATCGAACTTTCCGTCTTGTCGAACATGTCGTCCAACATGTAGTATCGTATAAAACCCCCTTAACAACCACAGTACTGTGCATAACAACAACAAAATTGTATATCGAAAATAACGCTATCGGGCAATACTTATGTTTAAAAAAAAAGCGTTTCTCGTAATTGCTTACATAATTGCGTTATTTCGAAATTACGGCATACTGAGTTTCGAGTTCCCGAAACTCGTAACTCGTAATACGAGAGATACATAATCGCACCCCAGCTACATTAAATAATCAACTATAGTTTTGTTGTAAATGTAAATTAAGAATAATGTTGCAGTACATCTCATCAAAGAATTTATTTTAATATTTTCCATTAGTTGAGCGATCATCAGTTGAAGCTTTATCGCATGTGCCTTTAATGTAACTTTTGTATCGTTTAGAATCATCAGATACCTCAAGCATGTACCTCAAGTAAATTCAAAACAGTTGTTAAGTTATTTTTTCACGATTCAAATCACTCACCTCTGACCAAACTCACTCTAAATTTTTTTTAAGTGGTTAGCAATACACAGTTCTTTAAGCACATGAAACCCTTACGTTACGACAGGTTACTCAAATTTGTCTGGACGTCCCTTTTCCTATTAAAACTTAAAACCTCTATCATAAAATCTTTGATTTAAAAAATTACGGGGACATGATTTAGAATTCATAGTTAACGAAGCCCAGACGACATAATGTCTCACCCTCCTCAGAACTCTACTTGGATTTGTCACGACCCACCTAAATTTTCTTTCTTAGTATAGCAAATTTCATTTGGCGGGGGCAAGTAAACGAGAAAGAAGATGCGCAACAACTACCAAAATAACGTCAAGCAACATTTGCTATGGCTAATATTAATTTAAGTAGCGCCATGGGAACATGATGGGATAAAATCTCGTCTCTCCCTGAATCTCAAGAAAAGAAAAAAGAACGAAAAGAAAAAAAGAGAAAAAAACGTAAAAAAGATTAAGAGAAAAAGGGAAAAATGTGATGTACTATATAGCAAAATAATAATAATCCGACAAACAATTTGAGAAATTGGTATTGGAAAATAACCGATGTGGGACTAGAGGACCGTACGGTATTTTTTCAGACTTTGCTTTCCTCAAGTAAAACCAAAATACAGTGTTTTGGAAGACCTTGGGCGGTCCTTAAAATTTCAACACGAAGGTTGAAGCGATACTTTATAGTCCACTAGCCTATAAAATGTAAGTACATTTATGTAACACAAAACCGACTTAATGCACGTGCAATTGGAATTTTGGTATTGACATATAACCGACGTAATACTTAAAAAGCGCAGTGTTTTCACAGATTTTTTTTTGTTTCAAACCGTATAAAAAACTGTCTTAGGAATAACATAGGAATTAATAATAAACCGACGTAAGGCTGGCCGTTCACGGTTTTTCTGCGAGACCCTTTTGGCATTAAGACACGCAAAATTACTATAATTAGTAATACCATTAGCATTGACTAATAAACGACGTAAAACTGAAAAATCCCCCGGTTTTTGTCAAGCCCTTCGTCATGAAGTTTGTTCGTTTTTAATTTTGTCCAAAATGCCCCAAGTGAAAATAATTAATAAAATAATACCTGTTTTTGATACTGTTAATTCATATTTATTTTAATTAATTTATATTATACATATTGTACTAAAGTACGAGTACTGAAAAATTACTTACATACATTGAAAAAAAAAATGTAATTGAATTATTTTGAAATTTAATTTAATACATAATTCCATATATAATTTATGAATGTACAGGTGTACAGATGTAAAGTTGAATAGATGTATGTATAGATGTAGCTGTATGTATAGAAATAGGTGTCTCTGGTATGCATTAGCGGCTTTTGAATAATTGTGCACACTACGTACTAGTTCTAACTTATTTATGAGCTCGGCGAAATACTTGTTTATATCTAGGACAGAAAAATATAAAAATACAATATTATAGAATAAATTTAATATTTAATAATTCCTATTTTATTCCTAAGAAAGTTTTTTTCTACGGTTTGAAGCAAAAATAATCTGTGAATATCCTGCGGATTTTAAGTATTACGTCGGTTATTTGTCAATACGAAAATTCTACTTTCACGTACATTAAGACAGTTTTGTGTTCGATAAATTTACTTACATGTTACAGGCTACTGGACTATAAAATACCGGTTCTCCTCCGTATTGAAATTTTAAGGACCGCCCAAATACGGTGTTTTGGTTTTACTTGAGGAAAGTAAAGTCTGAAAAAATACTGTACAGTCTCTAGTCCCACATCGGTTATTTTCCAATATCAAATTCCCAAAAGAAAATGGCAAGAACCATGCGGTTTCGACTTGGTACATACATACTTGTAAAGCAGTTAAATTATAAAGACATATTCAATATATAATGAGTAATTTATTTATCGTATCAAATATAAAAACGCACATGAAAGCCCCCACTACAATACAGCCGCCATTTTCATCTCGGCTTTTATGTTTGTTACAATAAATAATTCACAAATTTAATACATATAACATTAAAATTGAAATAAATATATATTACACAATGCAACAATTATTAATATAAAAATAAAATAAATATTTACTGTAAATGATTTCACTTTATTTTTACAAATACAAACTTATTTTATTAACACGGTACACAAATTATTTTTATCACAGAACAAAAAATATTTTTTTATCACGTCGCGTCGTCGTCGAACGACCAAACCAAATTCAGTTGAAAAGTCATGTATTACATGAATTGTTAGTCTTTTCGTGTTCGTTATTTTTCCTTTTATTCATTTTACAATCGGATACTCTTCGGGTAGGTACTTATTTTGCTTCAATTTTTCAACCGACTTTTTACGGTCCCAAACCCATGAAGCTTGTCGCGCTTAATAACAATGTTTGTCGGGATACTTTATTGCCCACTTGGCTGTAAAATGTAAATTATTTTACCGACTTAAAACTGTCTGCGGTACCTACTAAATAAACATTTTAGTATTGATTTATAACCGACTTAAGACAATAATATCCTAGGTTTTTGACAGACTAGGTTGCGTTTTCTTTTCGTGTTTGAATCGGTTGCTGTCGATAAGTAAATTTTATTAAAATAATCTAGTTGTGTTCGCTTAATATTTGCTTTCTCCGTCTTTTTTTAAATCGGATAGCCTTCGGATAGATATTTTCTGTTTTGCTTTAATTTTTCAACCGACTTTTTACGGTTTGGAAACCGTGAATCTTGTTGCGGTTAATAATTGTTTGTCGGGTTAATTTAGCTTCTCCGGGAACGCTGTATTAGCAGATTGGGTTGTCTTCAAGACAACTGTTGTCTTTGCTTACTAATGAAACACATTCTAAATATTGACTACTTAGGTATCTGAAACTTGTCCAATTTCTATAATTTTTTATTTACCTTTGCTATCTTTGGGTCTTGCTGTATATGTGTCAAGGGTGTACGGAAGGCCTGGTATCATCCGAAGTCTACCTTAGGCTTGGTCGTACATTCATTTGGCATAAATAATCGTTGAAGTCAACACAGACCGTCTCTACGATTACCGTTTAATTAATGGTGTCACCGTATGTAGATTTGGTGTATTTTAAGATTTGTAATACCTCTTTCCCAAAGAGTCACTCGACAAATATGTTTTGCACAAAAAACTTAGCCCACAGATCCTATGTTCTAAACATAATATTCAGTTTAGGCAGTTTTATAAAAGAACGACTCAATTCCATTGGTCGAATAATTTAAATGATTTCAGAACCTTTATAAATTATTTTTGAAATTTTATTGAACCGAATGATATTGTTCATTGAAACCATGCAGTATAGGCTATTTCTTATACATAGATTTTCCTAGATACCGCAATATTATCTGCCAATGAGCCTTAAAAAGTCTTCTAATTTTTTTCTGCTACAGCACGCAATTCTGTAAATAAAGAAATTATTTCAAGTAGCGATACTTGAAAATTGTCCAATTTCAATTGTAAAAGAAATTGAAGTTTATTTAAAAGGAGCCCAAATTCTCTTACAAAAAGTAAAAAATTAACAATAAATCATTCAAAAACGTATGATAACTGTCCAGGCAAAATGGCGAATTAAAATTTAAAATTGTGTTCAATTTTATTTTAAAATTTTGCCGAAATTTAATGCATAAAATAGGATAAGGTCATTCAAAACAATCTTGGAAAATGTGGGTGAGGCCTACTCTTTCTAAACGTGTGCTTGAGGTTTCTCGAATTTTCAAAATTCTATTTAAATTTTAACCAATAAAAAATGTTTAGTAGCGTGTATTGCCCCTTGAACTGGAATAACCGCTGTTTTCCTCCGTCCCATACTTTTGATAATCTGAAATATTTTCCCATTCCTCTAAAAGCACGCTTCAGAGTTGTTTCATGATTTTTGGAGCTGAAATACGAAACCGAATTCTTCTCCTAAGAATGTCCCATACATAGAACATGGATTCAAATCGGGACTCCTTGCCGGCCATGTCACGACTCTGGCAACAAGAGGTCTTGCATTATCGTGCATCACTATGAAATTATCGCCTATAAATGTTGCGTAGGGACAAACAAATTCTTTCAATATTTCGCTAATATAGCAAACGGCCATTACAGATTTGGTTGGAACCAGGTAAAGCTCGGTAAAGCTTCAAAGCCTCAAACCCTTTCGCTAAATGTGCATAAAGCGTAACTCACCTTCGCTCATCGCCGCACTCGTTTTCGCCCATCAGGCATCATTTTCGACCAAAGTTCTGGATCCATGGTTGACCTACGTGAATGAAGATCTGCTTCTCCCAACCTTCACCGTATTATTCTGCCACTTACATTTATATTACGTACGTGTAAAACTATTTTAAATGGTCATCACTGACGTTTGTTACTCTTTGTCTGCCCGTACATGTTCGCTTGGTATACAACCCTGTCTTGATGTAGGATGGCCCGTTTTATGTGCCGGTCAGAGTATTCGAAATACTGAATAATATTTAAAGCTCCAAACTGATAATTTATTCAACATTTGATAAGAAAATTTCAAAGAGGAAATACTGAATGAACGTCATCAACAATAGTTATTGTAAAACCGGATTGGATAAAACAATATGTTCAATTGGGTTGATTGTACTATCTACTCGCATGTCTAAATTATTATATACCTCAAACAAAAACTTCCATTACCCGTTTTTTTAAGATATTCATATATTATACCAATAACTGAACGAATCCGAATATCCATATCGTCAATCTTTCCTTAATGTCATAAAAAAACGTATTCGTAAAAAAGTAAAATCCAATTTCAATAAGACGGTACCGCAATATCAATAAAACAAAATTCGGATTTCCACATCTTTTAGATTCACCGATTTATTGTTGTTTTGCTCTTTATTTTATTATTTTAGATTTACATAAATTTAAAATGACATTTTTGATATTCAATTTAGTTGAAACAATCAATTTATGTTACGTTCAAAAAGAGATATTAAAGTATAATCGACGGTACAAATATGTTTACATTACATGAACAGGGCTAAGGAACAGATAAACTCTTATTATTTATATCTCATAAGAAATTGGAAAAATTTGAAACCAATCCATATTTAGGTACTATGTACTCAACATGTACAAAGAGCTTTTTTATTATTATGAGTTTATGATTTGAAATTGATTGGGTTTTGTTCTCTCAAAATTGACAAACCGAATCAAATTTATATTTATGTATTTGAAACATGTGTAAGTTCGGGAATCGCTTTATATTAACTAAACGATATTACAATAATTTTGCAGTTTTCCGTAATATGCTATAATTATTTAAATTTTAGTTATTATTACTGTTCGTTTTATTTAGTGTTGGTGTTGTTGACGGATATATTTCTTGTTATGATGGCGGGGGGCATAAATGGATCAGCAAACATTGACGGTAACGTCCAACCAAAGCACTGTGAGACGGCGCATTATCGTGATGCAAAAACGAAGGTTCACGCAGTAGCACACTGGCGAGAAAATATCTCTTGTCCAGTATATGGACTAGTTCGCCTGTTGTATTAGTGTGCTCTATAGTCTGATTAAAATGTTCTACAATTGCATTGATGTTATTTTTGTTGGTAAATTAATAGGGGTCCATCGATGGAGTTATGGTTACTTATTGAAATAGTTTGTTTGTACCATTCTATTGAAATATAGAAAATATTTTAAAAATACTAAAATTTATAATTTAAAAAAAAATCACCCGCGGCAGTAGCATCATCATACGAAAAAAATGGATATTACTAATACGCTTAATTACCTAAATGTGTGGAAAGTTAATTAAATATACGATAGAAAGACGAATATATAGTTTTGCCCAACTCTAACACATTACATTTACATATATCTTTCTAAAAGTTTGCCTTGGGGTCGCTCTTATATTCAGTGTTTTATTCCTTTTATTTAACCATACATAAAAGACTGATTACTGATTAAAACTAGAGAGACAGCCATATGCGCTGCAATAAGTCACCCAATTTTTTATTGCACCCGTTATATGGAAACAGTGCCTATTTACGATAATTTTAATTTTAATTTGCTAAAATTGTAATTTAAAGTGTGTTGTTTATATATTTGATTCATTTCGAACAGTATGATTGTATTTAAGTGCCACAAAATTGTTCTTGCAAATTGCAGAATTTACTTAGAATATATTTTTGAGGTTACGCACTTAATATCACAAAAGGTACATGATAAGAACAAGCTTAAATTTAATATTTTTAAAATAATTATGATTTTAGTAACACTACATTATTATCAATTTCTGCAATTTTCTCATAAATTGTACGAAATGGAATAAATATACAAAAATCCCACTTTAAATGCATATTGATTTAATTAGATTTTCCAATCAATAAAATTTGAACAAATTAAAATTAAAATTAAATATGTATGGTCATGATGTATGATAGTACATCAAAATTTTTGTTTTATATCGAGGGCCTTTTCCACTATATAATATAACAGGTTATATAAAAATGTGAGGGGATTATATATTTTACGGTTTGACGAGATCTGTGATCTAAATATTGGTTTTTAAAAAGTATTTTATAATGTTAAATTTACCTATTTTAACATAAAAATTAATGATAAGAAGTGAATTAGTGTTCCTTTGTTACGAAAACTGTATGTCATTTCCGAAGATGACCGACAGGTCGAAATATTAAAGGCAACATTTTATATTTAAAAACTACAAATAAACGTAGTTTTCATTTAAACTTGTCTATAAAAAGCTAAATAACACAAAATCTAAAAAACAGACCATCTATTATTAATATTGTGATCAACATCTAGTATTAATATTGTGAAAGCTAAATAAGGGGAGGGCGGTAAGTTCTCCATGTGCTTACGAGCAGCAAAAGTCTAAATCCAGCACTGTTTCAGTACATCCCCGTTCAGTACTCCTTTCGTTCTTCTCGAATTTCATCAGAATCGCATTTCCATCGTACTAGCTGAATAGTGGGTTGAAAAGTAACCAAGTACCTTCCTCGTTGACATTATTCCAGAATTTCTTCTAAATATCATTTTAGAATCCTATTTCCTTCGTATTCAAATCAAACTTCTTCGGTTAAGAAACGGTCAAGTTCTCTTCAAATTGACTATATTCCAGAACTTAATCTAAAAGTGATTTTAAAATACCATTTCCATTGTACATTTTGAATTTCATCATAATCAGTTCAGAAATAGCCAAGTTTCTTTCTATATGGTCTGAATTTGGCTTGACAATAACGTGTATAGATATACATATATTAAAATTGTCTACATTCGTATCTAAGAGGCAATCGCAAATAGGAGACAAAACAATCCTTAATTAGTCTCATAAACCTCGGTTTTACTGGAATATATTGTTCATATGCTAGCTCTCAAATAAATGGAAAACCGGAAATCTCTGGGATTTCCTGGGAAAATGGGTACCCGTTTGAGAAACACTAGTATGAATGATTATAGTTGCAAAACAAATAACAAAAGGGTAAATTATTTCCGTTATTTTTCATTGTTTTTAGATACTAATAAATGAGTACACCTAAACCTTTTTACACGCCCGTTTTACACCATAGAAACTTATTGTAACTGTATAATAACTTATCTTGTAAGGTTCATTCAAGATCGTGGTCTTCAGTTTATGATTCATAACTTACAGTAATGTCACTTTGCATCAATGAATTACCCAGTTTATAAAATGCTTGACTGCAAAAACAAAATGTGTTAGGCCAAGAAATGGGGTTAAGTGGTTAACTTTAGAACAACAGCTCGGAATAATTTAGCTTCATGAAGAACGTGCATCATTTGCTAAAATAGACCGTAAAAAAGCAATCAGTTCGAAAACTTGTTAAGAAAAAATATCGCAAGGCGTGATATCTTATTTTTCCAAAACTATATTTACAACAGAAGCTCTCGTATCATAAATATGGAGGGGCTATTATCCATATGAATCGATTTAAATCAGAAAATAGACTAGGCCAAAGAGGTAAATAGACTAGACCTTTATGTCTTAACAATGACTTTAATGAAAACGGAATGAAATGAAAATCTTCACGCAAGTTCTCTTCCACCAAATATAACGTGCGACTTTCCAGGCCTATTATTTGCGTAACACTTTGTCGTCGGTCATAAAACTAATAAGGGGGGAAATTCACTCACTTTAACGGTATTTTGGTAGACCTACATATATAATTAGAAGTTCTATTGAAAATATGGGCGAAGCATCGATTTAGTGGCGACAATCAATAAGAGGACATTACGCGAACACCTAATTATGCAAATCATTTTATTGCATTTGAGACTAATTTTGCTGAGGTTGCAAGACACATAGTGAAAACTGAATAAGAAGATGAACAAATATTCAACGTCGACGAACGGTATTAATTTCTTATAGCAGAAAATGAAAGGTTGTGCCTTAGACATTAAATTTCAAAAACCCGTTCATCCATCCCTGTTATTAGGTGAAAATGTAGCAGGGGTCTGCAACATAAAACCAATGCTTGAGCACTGAGCAGAAAATCCTTGAGTTCTTAAACATTATCAAAAAACAATCCCCTGCGTGGTGTGCAATTTAGAAAGCTTGGATTACAAAAGCTCATTTGAAGATTGGTTTATCAACTATTTTTGTCATACAACAGCGATATTGCAGAGAAAATGGGTGATACTTTAAGATTTTATTTATCTTAAATAAAGCCCGTCATCCAACTAGAGTAAATAGTTTTAATGAACGTCTTCAAATAAGTTTTCTTCCGCTAAACACGACATCGTTAATCCAACCAATGTATGAAGACATCATTGCGACCATCAAGGTCGTAAAATCCGTGTCGTCTTTAAGCTAGCTCGCTCTATTATTGATCATTTTAACCCCATATCCCATTCGTCACAAAACTTTATGCCCCCTTATAAAACTAAGTCACAAATTCATTAATCTCGCCCTGATCCTCAATTTGAATTTGCTCTAGGTTTTCTAAAATATTAAAAAAAAATTGGGTCTATCCGACTCTCGGACGCCACTTTAAAAATCACCAAACGAACCATTTATATTTTACAAACATTTTTCGATATTTTGGGCTACTTAGGCACAATATGTCACGGCTTTTCTTAAATTTGGAAACTTCTTCCCCAATATCACAATTCGTCACGACAATATAAATGGACTCATAAATAATGTTAGATTACTTAGAACTGAGACATGTTGAGCAGCAATCAAAGTCGCATTCGCCATTTTGCATCATCGATCTTCAACAATTAGATCCAACTATACATCTCTAGTATACCGTTGAAAGTCCTTAAGAATGTAATTTACTCCATTCAGATAGCATCCAAAATGTTCAAAAATTTATTTTCTGAAAATTTGTGCCGTTTGTTCAGATCACAATATTATGTGAGCAAAGTGAGGATTTGCTGATATAATTCTTTACTCAGTACTTCAGTTTGAATCGCTGTAGACCATTCGAAAATACAAAATCAGAATTAACGTTACGTTAATTATCATGTTACCGAATCCCACCTCCTTGTCATATAGCATTTCATTTTATATTTATATCTTACAGCTCTCCTAAACCTGTGCCATCCTAATGGCGTGGTATTATTTTAAAGTCTCCCATACTAATTTGCTATTATATACGACTTATATACGACTTTGAATAGCAAAAAAATGTATTACTCAGAAATAATACCTTTAAAGGCGATTTTATTAAAGCAATTCACAAATAATGTATCGATCAACATATCGTTGAAATTTCAATCATTAAAATGTCATAAAACGCCACAGAAATTCAATGTCATAGAAACAGGAATATCTTGCTATATTTGAAAGCTCACTAGATATAATTATTTTTAAATGTTGACGATATTATTTGCCACCAGCAAACTATTTTAGGTAAATTTAGAAATTTAAATTCCATATTACACGGTAATTTATTCATTTCATCTTGAAGACACCTAAGGAACAATTGCTGGAATTTGCAAGGTATATTAACTGTAGAAAAATATTTCTTCGGAAAGTTCGACATTACCTTGGTAAACAGATAAACAAATTTATGTTACTTCTTTTTGCCAAAAAGACCCCCACGCAATGCTTCAATCGACTTCAAATTTTGTGAACAAGTACTCGTAGATGATAAATTGTCAAATTTATCATCAGCAAAACAAAAAATTCGTCGGTCTCGTTTTTGAGAAAATCTGTTTGGCAGTTTTCTCTTCCACTGCAACACCCTCTATTCTATACCCGAATGGACCTAAAAGTTAACACACACTGCTTATTACTGAAATCTATCTTTGTACAAAATTTCGATCAAAACTATCAATATTTGTGAGAATGGGACGCAAAACAAAAATAATAAAAATGTGCGACTGGAAGGACGGACGGACGGACGGAAGGACGGACACGACATTTTTCTAATCGGTGTTTCGGGGTCCTGTACCTAGATTCCGGTTTTGTGAAATGAATTGGATTGGAACGGAATTTTTATTTTTCTCACATTTCGTTTTCTCGCTGAAAAATTCCGTTCCACAAATTTGTATTCTAGTTCTCCTTGCGAAATATAGTGTTTAGTACTAGGTCTAATACGGGGAAATATTTATGTCAAAAGTGGAATATTTTTCTGTCATTTTATTTATGTTTTTTTTGTGATTTGTTAAAATGCACGCATTTATAAATCAAATAGATACATAATATGGTCAACGTAAGGTAATAGCTGTTACTCGAACATAAGCACCATAATATACCTAGCCAATAACAATCTTATATGAAATTTAAATTTAGTAAAGTCAGAGAATGCGAATGGTGCGAAAGATGGAATATTTGTAGTATCAAATAAAACATGATTGTACATAATTAATGTTAATTGAAAATAAAAAATTTATTTTAATTCATTATGGTGTTAAACAGTATTATTTTTACATCGATCGTTATTATTAGTGTAATATTGCTGCTCTTTTTTCTATCTAAGTCTAATGAAAGCGCTCGCCTGTGTTCTGAAATCTACTAAATATACAAATAATGAATAAAAAATTAAAAAATCATTATTTACATTCGCCGACCCGTATTTTGCTCTTAATATCTTGAAGGAAGTCCTTCAGAGTTACAAAAATGTTTCACACTAGCTTCCATTTTATTAAAAAAATAATAATTCAATAGATGTACGGTCAATTTATTTTATAATTAAGAATTTTTTGGATTCCGTGGCACTATTAATTGTATTTCACCGTCAAATTCCACGACGAGAACTTTTGGCGTTTCATTCCACAAAAGTGGGATTTATTTTCCCATTCCACTGAACCGGAATGCGAAATTCTCGTTTAGAACAAAATCCCGTTTCACAAAATAATTCCACACAACCGGAATCTACCTACTGGTAACCTAATTCGTCGAGAAATGTGAAAATGTGGAACAAAATTTTTTTCGCGATTACAATACTTACCCAATATAACTTCGTTATAGTGGGAAAAGTAAAAAGAGAAATGGATATAGTAAGAAAACCAGTGCAAGTATTTGGGTCGGAAAATGGGACTTCTGTATGTAGATTCCGGTTTTGTGAAATAAATTGGATTGGAATGGAATTTTTATTTTTCCCACATTTCGTTTTCTCGCTGAAAAATTTCGTTTCACAAATTTGTATTCTAGTTCTCCTTGCGAGATATAGATTTTAGTACTAGGTCTAATACGGGGAAATATATCAAAAGTGGAATATTTTTCTGTCATTTTATTTATGTTTTTTTGTGATTTGATAAAATGCACGCATTTATTATTTAGTTAGCGTGAATATTTGTGTATACAAATAGATATAATATGGTCAGCGTAAATGTTACTCGGACATAAGCAGAAAGCAGCAGAACATAGCCAACAACAATCTTATAATTTAAATTAATGAAGCCGGAGAATGCGAATGGTGCGAAAGATTGAATATTGATAGTGTATAGTGTTAAATAAAACTGGTTGTACATTAATAGAATAGGTTCAGGGTCAATTTATTTTATAATTAAGAATTTTTTGGATTCCGCGGCACTATTAATAGTATCTCACCGTCAAATTCCACGACGAGAAATTTTGACGTTTCATTCCACAAAAGTGGGATTTATTTTCCCATTCCACTGAACCGGAATGTGAAATTCTCGTTTAGAACAAAATCCCGTTCCACAAAATAATTCCACACAGCCGGAATCTACCTACTGATGAGAGTTCTGATTTTCATATATGAACTACTCGTAGATGCTGTATAATGCATGTAATTGTAGATGACAATTTAAAAAAGATGCTGCACATTTGGATCCATTTGTATATTTCTAGCCAAGCGTTTCTATCTTGCGATTTTGTAACCCTAGAGTGCTCGCGCCTTTCTGTGAAACGTTAGTGATCGAGTAGGGAGCATTCTGCCGCCCATATTTAAAATGATTTTTTTATTGAAAATAATAGTTAGAACAGAATAAAACATAAACTAGAAGAAAAAGTAACATTTATTAAAGTTGTATAGTTAGTATTGCTAAAAATCCTTTGGAATATCTTATTAATAACACGAATTTTTTGCTGCGGGCGGTGAAATGCTCAAATCGCGAGCACTATAGGGTTCAAAATGTTTACTCAAATTTTGGGTCAATTTATAGAAAAGGCATTTAAAGATCCTAACAAGATCCTCCTCTTACCAAGAGTTTTCCAAAAGTTACAGCCAACCTTTTTTTGTGAAAGAAGAATTATTGCCATATTCCAGCAGTTTCTGTTTTACCAGAAATTGAAGGAAACTAAATCCAACAGCCACTTTTTATAGTTATGAATTTTCCAAGATGATTTTTATTTTAGAAATTTTTCGTCAATCAGGCGCTCATACAAATTTGAATCCGACCGACTAATTTCACATTCAATTTTAAATCATTTTCAATAGACATGATTAGGAATAGAAATTTAAGGTTCAGTATCATTTATTTTAGTGTATTGTTCTCCAACAAAGCAAAGCTAATTACGATTAAGTTATTGGTCGAAATGAGAAAAACAAGAGATGAATGATCATGAAATTGTGATATTAGAGCAAGTTCGGTTTGGCGACAAATAAACAAATCCTGATATCAATTTTTTTTTAATTGTTTTTTCGTGGTGTCAACCTTGATGCTTGTTGCATTAAGCGTATGTATTACACTGCTCATATTTAATGAAATATTTCAAAATAATTTTTAAAACTAACACCGCTTATCCAATAGAAAACTTATGACTTGGAGGTTTTAGTTCGAACCTAAACATTTTAAATAATACAAATGAGATGTGTGAAACAGTCAATCTGGATAGCGACGAAGAACTATTCGAACATGTTTTGGGTAACATGTCGGAAGAGACGAACGTCAATTATAATAAGCCGTCAGACGAGCAACCTGGGTCATCACATCACTCAATCCCGCCAAAGCAACGGCCAAATTTAAAGCAAAAATTTGGTAAAAAGCCTAATTTGGAGGAAAAATTGTCAGATGCAATAGACATTATCAAAGAACGGAACACTGAACGTGCGTTGTACCCTGAAGTTGAGCACTTCAATAATTTATGTTCATCGGTGCTCCAGCGGCAAAAATGAAAAAAACGGAGACTAAATACAATTTTAAAACTAACATCAGTTTTATACGAGGAAGAGGAGTCCGATTGAAAAACAATACGTTTCATATTTTTTATTTTATTTTATAAAGTAGTATTTAAATGAAGTATTTTTGTTATTTATTATTTTACTTTTAGACTGAACGCTGTGTAATTATTTGTGATGACCTTTTATAAAATATTTAAAATATAGAATTATACATGAATTTTTATGAAATCAAATTTTATTTAAAACTAAAATAATTACACTCTTCCAACATTCAAACTTTTAATTGCCAACTCAGAGTATCATCGTTTACAAAATATTTTGTAATTTCTTCACGCATTGCTAAATTCTCTCTTGTTGAATTTCGTTTTCCAAATCGTAAATTTGCCGTATTCTTCCTACTCAGTCCACTGCACTTATCTAGTACAAGTGAACATTTACGGTCTCCTCGTTTTGTAAATGATTTCCCCGGTCGCTTGGTTATAATGAAATTATGTAGGACTAAGACAGCTTTAATTATGTTGTCGATAGTTTTTGGTGATGCTCGTATTCGAGAAAATAATATGTTGAACCGGGCTACCAATACTCCGAAAGCTCGTTCTATACAGTTCCTGGCTCTTGCTAATCGGTAGTTGAATATATTTTTCGATGTTGATAGTCCTGTTCCGCCATACGGGTTTGGCATATTTCTACGCAACGAAAATGCAGCATCCCAAATAAAAAAAAAATTAATTATCTTGCCATCCTTACTTTTTGGAAATGATTGATCAGCAGGAAAATTTAATTTATTTTTAAAAAATCTGTCCCCAAAAGCGGATTGTTTAAATATTCCACCGTCGTGGTTTGATCCATATGCTCCAATCTCAAGAAATAGGAATTTCAGGTTTGCGTCACAGACTGCCATTAAAACCACACTAAACGACTTTTTATAATTATAGAACAGTGTTCCTGACTTATTAGGGCATTTAATGATAACATGTTTACCATCAATACGCCCCAAACAATTTGGAAAGTTCCATAAATTATAAAAATCTTGTGCAACTGTATGCCACTCCGACTCAGTTGGTGGCCTTTAGATATTTATTTTTAAGGGCCGTCCAAATAGCTCCGCAAACCTCAAATATAATTTTTGACACTGTAATGGTTCCTACTCGATACTCGTATGACGAGCTTATCATAGAGTTTCCAGATGCGAGGTATCTGCAATAAGATTTTACAATAAATTAGCTACAATGCAAGAAATATTAAACTTATTTATTATTGTACCTCAAAGTCAACATTAATCTTAGAACTGGTGAAACGCTTTTTCGTATGCTGTTTTTTTTTAGAAGAGGCGACACTAATGATAACAGCTCCTTATATTCTTCTATTGTTAGTCGGAAATAATTTTTAAATTTTTCCGGATACTTATACATACAGCTCTTTGATTAGAGTTTGATAAGATCCAAATTGAGGCCTCTGTTGCCATAGTGGATGAACCCAATATCGCCTTTTAGGCTTTCTCAGCTTGATATATGCCACTGTCAATATTGAAATAAGCGCCAAATCAAATTTTCGGTCACTTGAACTCATTGTTCACACTTTTAAGCTCGGTATGCTGCTCGCGCTAAGATAAATTTTCCATACAAATTTGACGTAAAATTTAGCTAGCGAAATAACAAAAAAATATTTAGCTCACGATTTCGCAGATGCGGTACGCAGCTGACGTGAAAATTGTGTAGTAACAAAAAAATATTTAGCTCACGATTTCGCAGATGCGGTACGCAGCTGACGTGAAAATTGTGTAGTTATCTCATTCAAATACAGACTGCGCTAGTGGAAAGTCTACAAACGTTTTCGCAGCAATTTATCTGCCTAGTACAATAAAATTGAGATAAATTTTGACAGCGACCAAAAAATAAACATTTATTTTTTTAAATCGCAAAATGGAGTACAGTGAAGAAGATCTAGACAATAGCTGCGGCACCAATAATAAAATTGTCTTCGTCAGTTGAATCCATTTGATAAAAATCACTCAATACTTTATTTAACTTTTAATTTAAATTTAT
Source organism: Tipula helvola (assembly GCA_963556165.1). NCBI lineage: Eukaryota > Metazoa > Arthropoda > Insecta > Diptera > Tipulidae > Tipula > Tipula helvola. The sequence goes on along the minus strand of OY744482.1, from coordinate 295,495,147 downwards.
ATTAAAATACTTATTTACATAGGACTACAAATACTTATTTGTAGGACAAAGAAAACAAATGTCAAAATTTATCTCTACAAAATCTTTTTAGCTTGTGAATTTATCTGTAATTTAGTGGAGACTTGTGGAGACCGCGTTAAAATTTATTTTAGCGCGAGCTGCATACTGAGCTTTAGAGTCAATTTAATTTATGAAACACTGATCGTTTAAGAATCACTTGACGAATGACAGCTTAAACAACGTATTCAGACAAAATAAAAATGTGTAAAAATAAAAGTTATTTTTTATTAAATATAAATATGTAATTTAAAAAATAACACAAACATTTAATTTTGACGTTTCACATTTTGACAACTAAACAAAAAATTATTTTGTACAATGAAATTAGTTTTGCTTTAATTTTTTCTTATTCATTGGGTATGCTCTTCATAAGTAAAAAGTCTAAGTTCATAAGTCGTAAGAAAAAATATTTGCATTGGGTATGCGGTGTAACACTTTGTATTAGTCAAGTAAATTTTAGCCGCCTATAAGAAAGTGTGGTTTTGAATACGAAAACTAGAACTTTAAATTTAAAATAATTTGAATTCTTGATACAATCTTTTGATATTAATTGCCACTTGCTCCAATTTTAATTTCGAAAATGTTAGATCATTCGAAATGATGCTAAAATTTTTTCACGCTTCGACTTCTTAACTAAGGAATATCAGAAAATTCAATTATTTTCAAAATTTGTATTAAAAACATAATGTCCCGAATTTATAGTCGTAACTATTGCTATTGCTATAGCAACGATTTTCGAAAATCATGTATAAAATTCGATACGAATTTCGAATTACTTCGGTCTAAAAAGACCAAAGATCCAGAAGATCCAGAAATCGTTTTAAAATCCCAGAACTTCATCCAAAAAATATTTTAGAATCCTATTTCCAACACATGTCAAATTTCATAATAATCGGTTGATAAATAGGCAAGTTCCATCATATAAACAATTTATTATCTACTCACTACATCCTAATGCAACCCCAACTCAACTCCAACTCAACTTCAACTTAACCCGCAAATTGACCCCTAACTTAACCTTCAAATCAATTCCAAATGCAATGCCCAATTCAATAATCAAACCAGCATACATAAAAAAATCGTAAATATTTATAAAAGCAGGTATTTTGGGTCAATTCGTATGGCAGGTACCCCACCCCCTTGACGTACAGTCTCCAAAAGCTTTTCAAATCTCCGCCTTGACCATAGAAACAGATTGGCGAAAAAAAAATCCAAATCGGACAAGCCGTTCTCGAGATACCATGAGTCCAGACATCCAGACAGACGGACGGACATTTTTTTTTTTTTTGCATTTTCAGACTCAGGGACTTTCAAACGTCGAGAAAAGTGGTTTTGGACCAACCAAATTTTTCGTCATTTTTGACAGGATTTCTTTACTTTCTTGTCTTGGATATATTGTAGCAACGTTTATAGTGATGGATTTTGATCACTATAACCATTGTTACATTACTGATCACTATAACCATTGTTATATTACAAATAAATCTTATAGTGAGGTTTATAAATACGAAAACTGTTACTATAACAGTAGTTATAGTTGTAGCAACGACTATAAATTCGGGCCAATATTTGATGAGGAAAAGTAACAAAAATGGGTTTGAATAAAAAATAAAAGTAGCGTAGCAGCGAAAAAGTTGTAAGTAGGTGGTAAAGCAGGTAATTCAATATTCTTTAATGTGCCAAAAAACATAAATTTTTCCCCAACCTTTAAAGTTGCTTGATAATTTTGATTTTGTATCTTAAATAATGTGCGGCATGCTGAAAGTCTCATCCACGTTGTTTTAGCCTCGTTCTTTTCACAGAAGTAAAGTATGTGACTGACACCTAGCGGAGGAATAACCTTTTTGTAATGTTTTTCCTTTACCAGGCTTTAAAAAATAAATTATTTTATTATTTGAGCTGTTAGCACGATTAGAAAATCTGTATCTTCAGAAACAAGAGCTACTTTTTTCAGAATTTAATCCTATTGCTATAGTGACAATATTTCTATCAGTGTTGCCTTCTGATTACAGTATTTGTTTTGGTAAATGTATATCTTAACATTTTTATAAACCTTGCGTTTTTGATATTTCAAGAGAATTTCGGCTTTCTTATTTTCTTTGTGGTAGCCATCAAATATACCGATATTGCCAGTATCTCTTAATAAAATTTACGTAATGATCACTTTATGGTCATGGAGTTGAAAGTTTCATCAATTTGCCATTTTACTCATTTTAAACATGAATTCATCAATCAAATAGGTAAGTGACAATTTGTAGGATCGTTAAAAATGAATTGCATTGTAATTTTTGTAGAATTACAGAGGTAATGGATGAGGGAAAAATTTCAAGTTTTAATCTAATACTAATTATAATTATCAACAATATCAAAATCCTCCATATTTTTTTTACATTTTACGATTTTTAAAAATAAAACAATTTCCGATTTGCCATAGTTAAAAATTCGATGCTCGAAAGACAAAAGGTATTACACAATTTCGTGAATGCACAAAATGATCTGAATATAACATTAGTAAAATTCACATGCTCCTGGATAAAGGTCTGTTATTATAATAATTTTGTTAAAACTGGTCTTAGCCAATTACAGAAGTGGACATAAACGTAAAATAGTAAAATTTTGTCGCTAAGAATCGTAATGGTTCCCAATCTGAAATTATAATACGATACTACATTAACTATGTTGCTTTTTCTTGGAAAATATATGTAGACCGATTAACCATTCGAGGGTCGATTTGACCCTTACCTCAAATTCGATAGTAAATATCTTAAAAGCATTTTTTACACGTTAAAGTGCTCTTTTTGTAAAAGGCAACACGCTTTAGGTATTTTGTATTAATCTATAGGTATTTTTGTATTAATTTGTGGAAGGTCATTATGGCCCTGTTATGTGCCAAGCGTCGATTTACTCCGAAAAACACATTTTTATTTGAGGTGATACAGGTTTTGCACTTTAAATTGAGCCTTTAGCAAATTATGTGTATGACCAATTAGGATGGAACTATTCTATTTTTTAACGAATATTAGTGAAATTTGACATCCGCATTGGAAATGAGATTCTAAAATGATTTTTAGATAAAATTCTGAAATATAGTCAATTAGGATATAACTTAACTATTTGTAACCGATTATGATGAATTTTGACGATTACAACAAAAACAAGGAAATGTGACCCAAAAATTATTTTTGGATGAGGTTGTAAGAAATATGTCAATATTGCCTCTATAATGTTGAGATTTCTGTGAATTATGCAGCTGTTGAGTTTGACATTTTTCTCGCCAATCCTTCGCTTTAAACTGTGGGTTATGTTTTCTGAGTAGATGCTACCAGGGCGGTAAGTTTGGCCTTGTTTAAAAAAATAGTGTGTAGCCGGTAACGATAGTGTGGAGTCTCGAAAATACAAATATCATTTTAGATTCTCATTATAAATCTCGAATTTCAGCATAATCGGTTGAGAGCCAAGTTTCATAATACTTGGCCGTATTCCAGATCTTTATCCAAAAATCATTTTAGAATCCCATTTCCAATGCGGATGTCAAATTTCGCTAGTATCCGTTAAAAAATAAATAAGTGCCATGGTGTGTTCTTCGTGATTAAAAAAAATAAAAATAGGTGAGAACACACCGGAGGCTTAAAAAAGTAATTTAGTTATTATTAATCTCAAAATCGAAAACTTTTCCGTAATGCTTTATTTGCAAGATGTTTATATAGTTGTACCTACTAAAATCGTCCTTCTTGAATATTAATTTCCAAATAACCACCATTCCCGTTATTGATGATTTTTTTATTCGACTCGAATTTTCATACATTTAAAACTCACGTTGTGTACCCTCATTTTTCGGTGAACCTAAATATTAATTTAGAAAAACTATTCCCCAGTCTAACATCAATTAGATTTTACCAAACAAATGAAAATTTTTGGAAAGGATTTGTTTTCGTTATTTTATTACAAAAACGACATTTCATCGTGAAGACAAATGTGCTAGGAAAGTACCATTATGTAGCTAAAAATTTTAAAATTGTTGATGATTGAATTGTGGCAGATATGAATAACTCATAAAATATTAAAAATCTCAATTTATCCTATGGGAATTATAAAACGGTTTTTTTTTTAATTAATTGTGGCTTAGTTCATAATTGGTATATTTTCCTTCCACTTAATTGTCTACAATTTGAGTACATATAGCATATATAAAAGGAATGTTGGGTGTTAAATAACATCTTAAAGATTTAGCAAATTAAATAAATTGGTATCGATTAAAGTTTTAAAATGCCAAACCAAATTTGTATTTTAGAATTTAGATACTAAAATATAATGTACAGAAGAACACACAGTATTATAACAGAAAGTTAAATTCCATTTGTAAAATCCACTTGAGAAGGGTGTCGACCAACCGAAAAACATTTTAATTTTTTTTTGTTTTTGGTAACAAAACGTCCATAAAAAAAGGTTTATGTTAAACAATTCGGTGTTGTGGATGGAAAATGGCTTCAAAAATGTTCCCTCTATTCTCAATAGCCAAATTGTTGATTATTTTGTATTTTTTTTTTGTTGTGTTTTGCTGACTTTTTTGTGTTTTTCCAAATCCATTTATTTTAACCAAAATGTCATTGTGGCTTTTCCTATTTTAATTTTCGTTTTCCGTTGTGATTCTACTTTGATTTTCAATAAATCATGTTTTTTTTTAAGTTGGAATACAGCAGTTGTGTTTAGCAGTTTCGTGTTCCATATATTCGACAAAATATATTGTTGTTCTTGAAAAAACAAACAGCCAGCAAAAACAAATACTCGTATAATCGAGAGACCTAAATTTAACATGGTTTTTTGGAAACTGTCGTCTTGTTTATTTATATCTATTGATTGTATTTATTAGTGAATAGTTTAGATGTTGTTCCCGATAGCACATTTATAGATAGAAAACACATTTGCAGAATATGTGGACAAATTGACAAATTTTAATTAGATTATCACAATAGCCAAACATGCGGTTGTTGGTGAATGAACAACCAAAAACCACATTTTAGTGATATAATTAATTACGAGGAGATAGCTATAGCGATTATAAATAACAAAACAGTTTACATTGTATGTTGAACTTCTTTATGATGTTTTGCTTTACTGCATACTACTTTGATAACTTTAACAGCGCTAAGAACATAACTTACCGAATAAAATAATGAAAATACATTTATTGTTTACTTCTTTATGCTTTAACATAAAGCTGAAATAGTTTAAAACCATTTATATATAAAATAAAAATTTCGTAAAATTACAAAAATCCACATACACTTCATAAAAATGCCAGAACCCAAAAAAAAAAAAAAAAATAAAACATGAATCACAAAGTTGATGCTGTAGCAGAAAAATGTTTAAAACCCAAGTCTAAGTAAAAGTTTCAAAGTTGCAGTGAAATTATGTATGTCACTTTTTTAAACACATTTACATACATATTACATATACGTTTATGGATATGTATATGAATGTGAGAATAAAGTAATTTTTTTTTTGTTTTTTTTTTTGTGTGGTGGAAAATGGAAAATTGCCAATTTAAAATTCATAGTTATGTACATATTATATGAAAATGAAACTAAAAGCTAAAATGTTGAATTTTGTGAAAGCTTGTATATTTTAAATGGACCATTATTAGCGGATAGAAATGATACATATTTATGTAGGTTGTTAAACCATTTTTACTACCCAGAAATAATAAAGTTCAAAACTTTTTTAAAAGCTTTATTTTATTTGGCATAGAGGTCATATGTTGCAGATTTTTATACAGTTAATTTGTTACAGTTTGTATACGCTCAATTATAAATGTTGCGAATGATTTAAGACACAGGTTTACATTTTTACCTGTTGTAAGTGGCTTTATGGGATTTTTCTCATTTATTTGATATTGCATTTGTGTATTTAATTCAGTGGTTTGAATTTCTGCACCAATGCAGTTTTTATAAAAATATCCACATTTTTGTTAAATGAGAGTCCAATTTACCCAAGATTGTAATTCTCTACCTTTATTTAGTTAAATGGTGTCGCAGTCATTTGGTTAATACCTCAAAAGCTCATATTATTGAGATCTCGCATAGTAATCTATATAATCTATATAAATAGGCCGCCTCAGCGGCCTTGAGGGATCCCACCGGAAGTGGAATTCACTAACTTCAATCCTGTAGCTTTCGCCGTACCTAGCGAAACAGGAAAAATTATCAGCGTTTAACAAAATGTGTACTAAAAAATATAAATCATAATTACGGGCGGAGTCTTAACTAAAAAAATCAAACCCATAATATTTATTAAGATTGAAATTATTTGAACCTCAACAATGTCCCAACCATTAAACCAAATTAGGGTAACATAATAAAATTAACACTATTCGAAAATTTGAAAAGTTTAATCTTACCCATGTCTAAGAAAGTCGTTATCTTAAATTTTCTTATATCTTAAAATTAGGTACTGGTCGACATTTTAAAATTAGTCTTCAAAAACTCGAAATTCAATTGCCAAACTGGAAATTGCTTTAACTCAAATTGAAAATTTTATGTTAAACATTTTGAAACATAATAAAAAAAAAATCTTTTGAAAGGTTCACATGTTCGATAATTCTGAATTGGCACTTTTTATAACCAACAGCAATAATATGATTTAGAGTTAGACCACAGTTCTTCACAGAAAGTGTAGCTAAACGAATTAGGTAATAGCACACATGGCTCAACCAATTATATTTAACACGTTAATCGCCACAATAATTTCAAAAAAGTTTTCCTCTGCGCCATGGTAATTTTATTACATAATTTAGTTACTACATAATTACGAAAAGCAATATGACAATTTCGTGAAAATTTGGTTACTGATATGCTTAGATTAAGTTCGGACATAACTGAAAAACAAAAACTTCAACTCATATGCTAAAAACAATATTTAGTTCTAAAAAGAAGAAAAGCAGAAGAATGTGCGTTGGATGTTATGCCCAAATAAAAAGAAGCAGAAGGTCGAGAAGCAGCAAAAAAAGGTGGAAAAAAGTTTCAACTTATTGCTCAGACTGCAAACAATCAATACCAAAGCATCGCTTAAAAATATGATCACTTTTAATTTGTTTAGGAATATCAACAAAAAAGGAATTAAAAATTTGAGCAACAGATATATTTTCATTAATCAAAAATCCAGCTTGATCACAAATGGATAAAATATGATTTTTACTTTTTGTGCTTTCCTGTAACATTGTTAATTATTTTCCACTGCTTCTTTATGTTACCTTTATAATTAAAAAATAATTTTCTAAAATACATAAATAAAACATTTTTAATTCCATTCTTTACAAGCGCCTTCAATTTTATGTATCTGTTTTTAGTGCTTCATTAAGAGGATGCTTCATGACTTTTAGCCCTAATTTATTTTTCAATTTGATCAAATTAATGAGTTTATCGTCTAACCATTTATCACGCAAGTTATTAATGTTGGATGAAACTAATTCCAAAAATTTCTTAAGAAAAGAATCATAAGCAAAATTAGCATCGGTACCACAAAACACACTAGACTAACTTTCAGCGTTCAGAGCACTTTCAAGTTTATGAAAATTAATTCGTTTGATATAACTAAAACTATTTACAATGTTAGTAGCATTAACAAATTCTAAACCTATAAATGTTGCACAATGATCAGTAACCTGAAAGTCGTTAATCGAAAGTCGAATATAAAATATCCTAAAATGAGTATAAGTGATTCAAGTTCGAAGACCGACATATATAACTTGTAGTCCATTATAGAACGATCAGTAGACAATAAGTCAATATTCATGTCACCCATAACTATTAACACATCAGAATTAATACAGCCAAGGCACTCCTCCAATTCATTAGTAAACAGGTCATTTGGATAGGCATCATAGGATCTATAGAAACCTAAAAAAGTAACAATCACATTACCAATATTAAAGGCAATCTTTTTACCATCCGCACTTTTAAATTGTATGTAAATATTCGGTTACAGAATGTGAAGAAATATCAATATAAGCTGCAAAACCAGCGTTTCTGTTAACCGAATTACAATAAGCAACAAATTTATAATCACCTAGATTATCATAAAATATTACCTCCGCGTCATCAATAAAAATTTTTGAAAAGAAAAAAAAGTTTGGATTGTTTTTCGCAGCATAAAAATTAAAGAAAAAATCATTAAAAATGCTACTTGTTATTAGTTAAACTTAGCTAAATCCTATCCAGGTCGGAATAGCCACCTATGGAAACAGGCCTAATGTTGTCCTCTTTCTTCAATAGAACAGTCCTATTTCTATACCAGCAGTATATTGGCATTTGTTATCCGATTTAAATTTCTGACATTAATTATATAGTCCCATTTTAGATTTTGGAATAAATTCACGAATAAAAATTTTACTGTACTCAAATAAACCATTATCAGATGAGTTGATTATATTTCTTTTCTTTCTGCATTCATATAATTTGTCCTTCAGATCCTCTGACTTAAACTTGACAGTACTTAAATTTCAAACTGTAAATTCAATATTTTTAAAAACACTAGCAATCTGATCAGCCGCATTAGAAGTTACAGGTATCAGAACCATTATAATTTTGAAGGTCATGCAATTTTTTGAAAAATATTTTATTATCTTCTTCCAGTTTTAAAATTAGAGAATTTAATTCATGATTCTCTTTCTCATAACCTTTTTAAATTCTTCTTGAGTATCTTCATATTTGTCTGCAAGAAATTTTTGAGATTTCTGAACATCCAAGACTACGCAGATTTCATATCACCCATATCAGAAGAATTAGCAGATGTTAAAGCATTGAGTTCGACCTCTAAGTTCAAAAGATCATTGTTTTTATGACTAACAGCACAATTTACATCCTCACATTCAATACATCAATACCAAGTCGAAATTGAAGCTAAACATCCCATCACAGTTGTGCATCTTAAAAAAGTATACGGCATTTTATGACGTTCTTTGTCTTTGGTATTTAATTTTATTTTAATCAGTGTTTAACCCTAATCAGCATAGGTTGAGTCTCGGAGACTCATTTCAAATTTATCTGCTAAAAAAGCATATAGAAAACCATTTTTATGTAAATTATGCGAAATGTATTCTGACATCAATTGTTTAAGATTTAGTTAACATAATAATATTTTATTAGTTTTTCTAAATATAAGCCTCACAAAACAAACACTAAAGCATGCGATGAGTCTTACAGACTCACTATGAGTATATCCACAATAAAAATAAAGTATTTTCCATTTTCAAATTTTTTTTAGTATTTCTGATAAGTATACAGCATAACTATTGTTTTTACAGTTTATCAAATCAATCAAATTATTTTCCTTGTCTTGCTATAACAGATATATGGTTACATAGAGAAAAGATGGACCGCAGTGAAAAACTCATGCAAGTAATTTATTAGCAAAGTCAAACTTCCACAGGGACAGTATATCGATTATAACCGACCAAGTGATTCAAATAATAGTGGAAATCACCAATTTGTACGGTTTTGAAAAACGGGGTGCACGCTGGAAGCCAGAATATGCAATTGAGATACGCTGTTTTATCGGTTTATAGATTAATTCTGGTGTTCACAAGGAAGGAGTATCAGACATTACTTGAAAAGGAAATACTTTTTTTAGAGCAAGCATGCCGAAGAAATCCAATTTATTAAAACATTATATAACGGGGTAGAAGCTGCCTTTCCGAGGGAGAGTGTCTTTCAAACAATACATTGTAAAATACAAAATATGGTGAATCTGCGTTAGTTTGAATAGCTATCCTTTAATAGGAATTTCATATCTAGATAATTTACGGACAACAAAGAGGAACAAATCTGGTATCGAACGTTGTGTAGATGAACTATGCAATCCATTTTTTTATACCAAGAGAAACGTACCATTTGATAAATATTTTACAAACTTCGAGTTGAAAGACTACTAAGCGTTGGATTAACATTTGTTGGCATACGTCAAATTAGAACATGTATTCCTCCAAATTTTTTACCAAATCATCAACGTGTAGCACAATCAGGGCTGGAAACACAAACCATACCATACCATAACAAACCGCCATACCACGGCATTCTGAAGAAAACCATACCATACCGCAAATCATGCAATTCGTTTTTGGTTGCTCACACCGCAATATAAAACGCGATTAATTTTTGTGGTTTGGGGTTTAAAAAATAATTATTATTATATGCTAAAAATTCAATTAAAATAATAATAATTAAATAAAATAATCCGACAATCCAACTATTCCAAAAAACGTAACAGTTTTGAGGCCTGTTTATACTGTAACGCTATAAAACAATCAACTGACTTTAAGTCAGGCCTCTTGCTATTTGGACAATGTGTTATGAATCGATTTCTACAATGAAAAAAAACCTATTGTTAGTCAAAGCCATGAAGATCCGAGCGAGTAAACTTTTTACAGGGACCGAAGCTGGTCCTATTCTGGCTGCAGTTTATTTGGATCCAAGCTGCCAAACGCTTTCGTCAAAAGAAATGAAAAACAGAGCTGTGTCATTTATAAAACTTTAACAGACGACGAAAGTGGTGAGGAAGACATACTGGAGTAACTCATGAATTCAATCGAAAATGAAAGTATCAATGCTGTTGTAAGTGAGAGTAATACTACTGCTACTAGTAGCCGCCTTTCTTGACGCATAGTGATCCGGATTAGATCAAAGTTTACATTGAAAACAATAACAAATTTAAATTTTTATTGTTGTTTTCAGTGTAAACTTTGATCTGATTCGGATCACTATGCATGCCAAGAAATGCGGCTAGTGTTAATCCTAACATTGAGAATGTTTTGCAATCATTTAATGGAATTCAACGAGAAGCTGCTCAACCTTAAAATTCATTTTGTCTCCTTTAAGATCGTTTATCGGCCCCAATTTATTAGATGATATTTTAATAATTAATTTGAATCAAAATTCAAATAGAAGTTCCATTGTGTTATTATATTCAAAATGATGTTGTATGAAATTAAATTTTTTTTCGTTACATATGTAAATTTTATTGCTGTATTTTTTTACTTGGATTTAAAAAAAAACACTGCAGTTTGTTTTAAATTTTTTAATAGAATAAATCACACTGAAACCATGGTATTCCATCCATACCATGATTTGAAGCTTGATCATACCATCAACCCATACCGTACCACGGTTTTACATCTCGTGAAACCACCAAACCAAACCACACAATATTTGTCCGTGGTTTCCAGCCCTGAGCACAATCAAATATTTTCGGATTTCGAAAAAATTTGACAATAGTCAGTTATGTTCCTGAAAAAACAGGCTGTGATTTTACTGCCATCCATGCACTAAGATGATAAAAAGATGTAGAAAACCACAAGAAATCGGATATTAATTTTTAATATAATTCCCAACAAGAAACAACAAGGGGAGTTGATACATACTTTGAACCAGCTGTATCCACATTTACGTCGAAAAAAAAAACTAACCGGGGACTCTCGCCTAATTTTTTTTATTATAGCAGACGTAACTGGAGTTGAATCGGAAATAATATGGCTGCATATTTATCCAGACTAGAGTGGTAACCAGCAAAATAATATCCTAAGAAATATTACAACACGTCTACCTACCGTAACGAAGGGATTAATGCCACAAGTTCTTTTATCTTGTATTTCGGAGCCGCAACAAGCTCAAGCTGAACAAACATCCACTAATTTGAAAAAGCGTATAAGGCGCTATATGTGTAATTGAGCCGTTGGGCGAATGAACCGCCGCACCAGCTATGTAACATTTGCTAAAAGAATGTGTATTCTGAACACTCAGAAAAAGTGACTGGCTGTAAGAGCTGCGTCAATAAATAATTAACTTCGTAGTAAACCTTCGTACTATTTTTGTTATGAAATTTTTTAAATAAATGAACATGAAATTTACATTTTTACTTTAAAAATACATATGAGTCCGAGAGACTCATCGCATGCTTTTACGTAAGTAAAATGACCCATGCTGATTAGGGTTAAATTCATTTTTCGTTCCCTTTTTTAATCTCTCTCTGCGAAAGGAAACAAAAAAAAAATTTTTTATTTCTTTCCCCTGGAACGAAATTCAAAAAAATAAAATATCTCTCCTCGTATAAAAAACAAAATAAAGGGAATGAAATAGCGATCGATTTATTTCTTTTCTAAAGAGAGGAAACAAAAATTTATTTATAAACAACTAAACAAAGGAGAGAATCGAAAAATAAACAAAAAATCGAAATTATAAATTTTAAATTTGTTCACTGAATACAATAAAATGCACGGTAAAAAATTATATTATTTGCATGTTTAAAATGGTGTAAACGTCATACCACTAAATATATTAAGTTTACAACACTGATATGGTTTTTAATTTAAACTGATTTCCTCATTATAATTAACTGATACAACTGAATTTTTTAAGTAGTTTCCACAAACGTAAATATAAATTGTTAAAAAAACAAAAACAACAAACAAAAAAGTAATAAAATTAATTTAAGCAATAAAATTATTTTAAAATATTCCTTTAATGACTGATCGATATGATTTACACAATAAAGAATCAAATATATCGAAGTTAATTTAACCAAAGAATTAGTGATGTGTAAATTAATTAATACCTACTTCTAGAATAATATCAATTTGAATCTCAACATGCAGATTATTTGGATAACGTTGTAATAAGGGGCCACAAGCAAATACATTTTTTTAGGTAAAAGGAACTTTTAAGGTAATTATGATTGGCAATCAAATAGACAGTAAGATTTTTTATTACAAAGGTATCCTAGATTTAAAAAAATATTTTCTGGAAGTTATCATCAATTTCAAAAAATGTTCTAACTTCAGCTCAGAACACTTAGACTCTGAACTCACTTCGCGAAAAATTGCTAACTACCACCTGTGCCACTATTCTGGTGTTCCCGGAGAATTGGGAATTGGGAAATTATTTATTGTGACTTGTTTTAATGTAATTTGGTATCATTTTTCTCAAAGCATACTGTGGCGATTGGTATTTTGTTCAAATTTTGGGAAAAAATAATTCCATTTTCAGACCACTGCCTACTGTGTAATTCCCAACAAAATTTTTAGGGAAAATAAACAACAAAATTGCTTTGAAATGAAATCATTTTTTCCCAAAATTGGAATAAAATGCCAATCACCACAGTATGCTTTAAAAAAAATGATACCAAAATACACTAAAACAAGTCACAATAAATCATTTCCCAATTCCGAATTCCCCGGGAAAACCAGAATAGTGCCACTGTAGGTATGTTTCGGTTTAGTGAAATGGAAAAACGTTCTCTTTGGGAGAATATTTTGTTTAGTACTACATATTTCTAAATCGAATAAAATGTCAAAAATGGAAACTCTGAAGTTAATTATTTTTGTGATGTTTGGTTCGCTGTTTTATACTATTGAATTAAATTTTCAATTTTGTTAAATCGAAAGTAAACTAATTATTGCTTTATAGATAAAGTGTCTAATATTTTGTAGGAAAATGCGATACAAAAAACGTAGTAATATGGGCGGTAGACTGTCAGGGGTGTAACCCAAATGCCAAATATTGCGAATTATATAGATACCAAAAAAGAGTTTTATTGATGAACGGCCAATTTACCTAATTTATTATTTTGTTTATTTTTTGTTTTATGTTATTAACGCCAAAAAATGCACAGTTAACTGTAAACTGAATTGCGAATATTGATAACAAATCGAGCCAACTTTTTTTTTGGTACGCAAGTATTCTTAACACAAAATTTCACCACATAATAATTTTATCCTACGGAATTTGAACCGTGGCGAAAAAATTTGACATTTAATTTCGCATATAGGGGATTTATTTTCTCATTCCACTGATACAGAATGCAAAAATCTCGTTTAGTACTCGTTTTGTCTAATCAGACCGGAATCTATGTACTGGGTACTCATTGTGTGGTGCTATCTCATACTTTTTTTATTACTAGTAGAGACTTTTTTTTTGTGAGAAAAAGAATTAAGAAAGTATACAAATGCAACCCTGCAAAATGAATTTTGAGGGGAAAGTGATAAACCAAAGTGATACTTTGACGTTTCTACATAACCTCATATTTAGTTATATGAACCTTTTATTTGAAGTGGTATTACTGGTATTGTATATGTAGAACCAAAATAATGTTGAAAAGGAAATATGCTAAGTGTGTAATTAAAATGCAATTAATGCATTTATATTTTATACATTTCAATAATTTAAGATTTGTGCATATTGTGCAAAATAAGTCAAACCACAATTTTTTGGAAGTCATGTTTTAATTATGTTGATTGTTCTATTTTGAATGTGTAGCACTAGTTAAACAAAACATTTATGGAAAATAATTTTGCTGTTGTTGTTGTTTTTTAAGGAACAGGGTGTCAAATATTTAAAAAATGCATGCAATTGGTGTTGTATTTATTGCCATAGAGGAAAAACGAATTACCCGAAAATTATAAAATTAGGCTCATTGGAAAGATAAATGAATAGGGAATACAAAATAATTACAAAAATGGTACCATATTTCATTTCTTCTTTTTCAAAATGGCGGTCGTAAGTTTGTTTTTCAATTTTCTGAAATTTGAATGTTTGTATACATATTATCTATGGTACTGATTGGTTTTTGTGTTGTAACTTTTTTGAATCAACACATTTTTCACAGATTTCTCAGATATTTCACATAATTTTTTTTGTTGACTGGGCGACGCACATACTGAATTCCGTCGCTCCGTATTTCAAAATTTGCCTTAAAATTTTTACGATTGCATAGATTTTTAACATGTTCGAACCAAAATATTCGCATTTAAACATGGTAACATTATTTACCAAAATTTGTGAAAACAAATTTAAAGGTACGTAAATATTTAGAAAAACTAGATCTTCCGGTGACTTTTTAGCGTAACTGTATATATGGGGGATTCCATATTAGTCATCGGAACATTTCTAAACATTTACATTTTTCATTTTATTAATTTAACCCATAAAGAATTTTTTGTTTTGAAAAGTGGCTGGCCAGTTAGTAAGGTTGACACCTCTTACATCATTTAGAAATATTTTCAACTTAAAATAATCGATACTGTCAAAATAAATCGCAATATATGTTGTACAAACGCTGTTAGTCATCAGGACCGTACAATCTTAATATTTTGACATTCACTTATACATATTTCATCAGTTTTCTGCGGCTTCATTTAAAATATAAATGAAGTTAGTGCTTATTAATAAATCAATGACTGACAAGTTTTTGGGTACTTTTCTAAGGTTTGTTTAGTACATCAAAAAATATGTATGTTAGGCATCGGGGCAAAAAAAAATTAGTTACACGTCTGTTACACGCATATTACCAGAGCCTTCTAGAGTATAGAGCCATATGCATTATAACGTATTTTTTAGAAGCTTTTTTAGTGGTATAACTTTTCACTAATTTCCATAGGAATCCATAGTAAAAATGGTGTTTTTTAGCTTCAAGTTTTTCATTGAAAAAAGCAAAAATGTTACAACATTTTTATACAAAAGTGTTGTACATATCTTTAGCAACAATATACAGGAAGGGTTTATTGGTATTAAGTAAATTATAATTGCAGAAATATTAAAATTAAATTATTTCTAAAATATATTTTTCGAACTTTCATTTTGAAAAATACATCAAAGTTGGCTCTGACGAATTAAAATAATACTTGCTACATTTATCTTTAGTTTTACTAGTGTACGTTAGATGTCTCAGATTTATACATAAAAATACGAAAAAAATTGTTTAATCACAAAATTATGACACGTTCTTAATATTTTGGGAATTTGTTTTGCTTTTCCTACAATTTTTGAACTTAAATTTCCCCAAGTGGCGATTTTTGGTACGGTTTTTCAAAATGTTTACTGCCCACTGCCATCTATGTATATTGGCTTAATGCACACGATTTGTAGTAAGCTTTTCTTTTTAATTTGACCAGAATGCTGTTGTTATGAACTTTTTTTTATATTTTGGTTTAAATAAACCAATTATTACAAGAAAATGGAAACGATTTACTTAAACGAGATTTATATATGTTGAAATTCAAACATATATGAAAATATTTCAGAAATCATAATTAAGAATTGGCAACGTTTTCATTTAAAAAATTGTCTTCAGGAAAAAAGTGATTTCCCATATGTTTTATGTGTTTTACTATGAAAATTTTGGTTTTTTCCTCGTTTCTAATTCACTTATAAAAGCTTCGTTTTTTAGATTATGGCTTGTATAATCAAGGTTGCTTTGATATTACACGTTAGCTACATCTACATGTAAGTTACACGAAGGTTTCTTTACGAAAACAAATCATTAAACTTTAAATACATTATGTACTTCAAGGTGTTTAAGTGCAAATTAGTTAACTTGAAGTACATTTTTTGTTTTAACGTTTTTCCCCATTTTTGACAAATAAATTACAATGGTTAAAAAAAATTTAACAAATAGCACCAACTGCAACTGAAATTTGTTTTAATTTTGCCGTAAAAGCCACCGAAATTTCCATTTCACTTTGATATTTAAAATAGTGAAAAAATCATAATTTGGAAATCTGTGAAGATTGGTCCATCTTTCCTTCAAATAAATTTTGTTTTACATAATTTCTATTAAGAAAAGATTTAAGGAAAGATTTATAGATGTTAAGGGGTCGGAAAAAAGGTAGCTTTTAGAGTTTAAAGCTCTTTATGTAAATATTGTTTGGGTTTCATTTTACGTGGAATTCCCCATATACCATATACATTTAAAAATTAAATAAAATAAAATTTTCGAAGAAGACGACAAAGACACGTGTTTCTTCTTCGTGCTACACATTCAAAACATAAAAATCATAAAATTCAAATATAATTTGCGGTTTCATATAAAGGATATGCGATTTTACGTATTTTTTCCGTCAACAGGGTGTTTTATACTTGAGAGTAAATATTTTCAAGGACGATTCCTTGATTAGTTTGAAGCAAAAAATCGTTCCTGGACCCCGGGTTCATTTTCAATATTTACTAAGATACAGTGAGTTAAAGAAAATTAGTTTGGGTTTGTACTTTTATGTATATTTTTCTTAATTACTCCAAATTTAGGTAGACTAAGCCAAGCAATTGTAACATTATTTTTAGGGACCAATTCAGTTATTTTCCGTTATTTAAATATTAATCTTTAAACTGAATTTTATTTAAATATCACTAAAATGTTTGCAAAGAGAAGTTTGTCTGTATATGAAAATAAATAAGATTCTTTCAGCCTTTTTATAGACAAAATATATTAACAATAATGGCACTCACAAAATTTGTCGATTGGTTAATCAAAAAAATAAAGGGGCCAATCATTAATAATATATCTACCAAAAAAAGAAGAAATATCAATCCCCCCCGTACTTTACCCTAAGGATTATACAAAGTGTATTATACTCTTACAAAAAAATGAGAACCCTTTATAAGTTCCGAATATTGGTAGTTTGGTTTCGTACTGAAAATTTCGGTCTACTCTTTCGTAGCTAAGAACGTACTGATTTAGCGAATTATATTCACTAAATCAAAAACTTAAGGAAACGCTAATTTCTGTGTTTTATGCCCAAACAAATAATAGAAAGAGAAGTTTGTCTGTATATTAAAATCAATCAGATTCTTTCGGCTTTTTATAGACAAAATATTTTAATAATAATGGCATGCAAAATGAAGTGGCTAGCTACCTGAAGAGTAGGCCGAACTAATCAGTACGAAACTAAACTGCCTACATTTGGAACTCGAAGATGGTTCTCATTTTTTTGTTTGTAAGGGTATAACTTTGTATAAACCTTGGGGTAAAGTACGGGGGGGGGGGGATTAATATTTCTACTTTTTTGGTAGATATATTATTAATGATTGGCCTCCTTATTTTTCTGATTATCGAAAAATTTTGTGAATGCCATTATTGTTAATATATTTTGTCTATAAAAAGTCGAATCTTATTGATTTACTAATTTCTGCGTTTTTTTTAATTTTTGTTTTTTCGTCATACAAATATCTACAAAAATTTCATATACACATTTGATTTACGTTTCTAGATAACATGAGAAATTAGAATACAAATGTGTCATGTCAATTAAAAATTAATCATTTTTTTAATTTTTTCAAGATATTTTATTAGTTTAACATAAATACTTTTTACAGCAGGTGCTCAAAATAGCCACCTCAATTTTGAATGCATTTTAAAAATCTTTTATGAATTTCTATTGATAAATTTTGTTTATCTAAAATCTCCCTTACTTGTATTGCAACCGTATCAATTCTCTCATTTAGATCTTCTATATACACACATTTTCAGTTTTTTTTTTTAAAAACACTTGTTAAATATTTCGCAAAATTACAAAAGGTTTAAAAAATCACTCGATCAATTTCGGCTTGTTATACCATCATCAGGAGTATCTACTAAACTGTAAAAATAAAAATGTAGTAAAATTAAAAAATGAAACAAAAATATACAAATAAAAAATGTGGGAGTGGTAAACAATAAAAATGGTGAGAGCAATAAACATTAAAAACTAAAAGGGGGTGTGTTAAACACAGGTATATGATTATTGATTAGTCAACGGCCGAATAACAAAATTCCAGATGTTGTTGTTGTTTTTTTATTTTTGTTTTTTTATTATAACCCGATGTATTAGTCATTTTATGGGATAGTATGAGTATGGGAATAAAACAATGCGGGGTCGGTAATTGGTGAGAAACGGATTTCTCTCTGTTCGTTGAGGATATTTTGGTTAAAAAATATAGCTTTTTTATTAAAATGTCAGCTTTCCACTCATGCTTAGATAGATTAATAAATATTCCTAACAAAGAGCTTCATATAATTTTAGAAATATCAGCGAATAACAGTTATGCAGCTAAGCTGATATTAAAGCTATTAAACAGAAAACTGAAACATAAAGCTTTAGCTAACATTTATCCACCTGATAGACCAATTCCGAAAAATTGGCGCCGCTTAGAGTATAAAGGGAAAACTATCCAACGGATTAGTAACATCGTGACACAATATACAGATATTAGCCTTGCTTTTTATAACAATAATACAATTAAGAAAATGATTTTTAACAACAAACCAAGAATTGATCGCCTTTCAAAGTCTGGCGTTTATAAGATCAATTGCAATGATTGTAGTTCCTCTTATATCGGATAGACTGGGCGCAATTTTGAAGCTAGAGTTAAAGAACCTTTATCTGGTAGCCATGAATCATCCCTTTATAATCATTTAACGTTAGAAAATCACACATCCAGTTTAAACAATTTAGAAATATTACATGTACAACCAAGAAGCAGACGTTTAGACAACTTAGAATCTTACGAAATCCGAAAAGCTATATTTCTTAACCAAAATATCCTCAACGAACAGAGAGAAATCCGTTTCTCACCAATTACCGACCCCGCATTGTTTTATTCCCATACTCATACCATCCCATAAAATGACTAATACGTCGGGTTATAATAAAACAAATAAACAAATTAAAAAAACAAAAAATAACAACAATATCTGGAATTTTGTTATTCGGCCATTGACTAATCAATAATCATATACCTGTGTTTAACTCACCCCCTTTTAATTTTTAATGTTTATTGCTCTCACCATTTTTATTGTTTACCACTCCTACATTTTTTATTTGTGTATTTTTGTTTCATTTTTTGCTTTTTCCAACTATATATATATATATATATATAAATAACTACATTTTTATTTTTACAGTTTGGTAGATACTCCTGATGATGGCCTAACAAGCCGAAATCGATCGAGTGATTTTTTAAACCTTTTGTAATTTTGCGAAATATTTAACAAGTGTTTTAAAAAAGAAATTAAAAATGTGTTTATTTAGTGTCTTTCGCCAAGTGCCTACGGCAGAAAGTGTAAAAAGTGAAAGATCTGCTATAGTTACGATTTCAGATGAATAAACCAGCTGTTTCATTGTTCCTCATACAATAAATCTAGTACTGTAAGATCAGGTGATCTTGTGGTCTAGTGAATAGGTTCATACTAGTGCTTTGTATAATCCAGGTTGCTTTGCTTATTTACGTGCCATCTTATGTCACATTCAACATAAACTACTACACAAATCGTATCAACGCGCTATTTCAGAATTGCTAGCAAACACCTAACAATACATTACGATATCATTTTCCCATCACAAAAAGTTAATTAATCTGTAAAACCCATAACAATTGGCTGTTTAATGAATTTAACTGAAGCAAATTAGCTATTCGCGTTAATCTAATATTAAAGTGTAGTATTTTATTTCCTACGGATTTAAGTAAAAATCACGAAAAAGTAATGGGCTAAGATTACTCCCTTGTGGGACGCAATATGGTACATTATACGTTAAAGATTTGCAACCTGAAATATTTACATAAAAGTTACATTCACAAATATAAGATTTAAACCAAGCAATTGTAAAATCCAATTTATCGAAAGCTTGAGAGAAATCAGTGTAGATAACGTACGCCTGTACTTAAATTTTGTTCGTAAACTGGCTTTGACTTTTGAGTCAGATAGACGTCTTTTTTTATGTTTTTCTTCAAAATTAATTAAATTTTTTTTCCTGATATATGTATATCGAAATCGATTAAAAATTTCGCTAACTATGCTGAAATGCCTAACCTGCGGGACTGTTGATGCAGAAAGTTCCACGACGAATTTCCAGAAACATCCAAAAACTGTTTAGTCACCATTATAAGGAAGGTCGTCTACCAGTGGAACAATTGGACCAATATGCTGCGATCTTTCTTTATATGCTGAAAATGTATTGCTTTGTGGACCCTTACATATTTCTTGAACATTGACACTTTATTGTGAATGAGCTTATGCTCAAAATAAAGTGTCGGAAAATTTATATTGTAAATAAATAAGAACCGAAATAAGAACCGAGACACGAGAATTGAGAATTTTGTAATCGCACATGATGTTTATTATACATTTGTATGGTTGTGTTGTATTATTTTACTGCGGTCTAAACATACCAAAGTATTGAAATCATGTCCAAAATAACGAAAAATGTGGGTGTTCCAAAACAACTTTTCTTGACGTTTTGAAAGTCTCTCAGGATGTCTGTCATGCTATCTCGAAAACGGCTTGTCAATTTGGAATTTTTTTTTTCGCTGATCTGTTTCTATGGTCAAGGCGTTTGGAGACCGTACATCAAGAGCGTGGAGTACCTGCCATTCTAATTGACCCAAAACACCTGGTTATGAGAAGCTATTTAATTGTTATTGACGTAGAAAAATTGTTTAATATAATAACGGAATAACGTGTTTTGGATTGTGGAGTATCGTATTTTTTATTTAGATTCTGTTTTTTGAGTTAAAAGAATAAATTAAAAGCTTTTTAAAAGTACATTTTGAAATATTAAAATCAAACACCTCCACATTATGATTAAATTGTCAACAAATAGACCGGATTGGAGCATTATATGTATATTTAGATTTAAATGTCGGCAAATATATAAAATTCCTGACCCGAGTAGGTTTACAGTTCCGGACAGTCAATAGAATTGTTTAGCAAATCAGCCATGAATGTTGAAGCAACACATCTACTTCTTACAAGCAATGAGTCCAAATTAGCAATTTTCCCGCAGGCGTTGTAGGATGGCAAAGTCTTTTTATTCATCCACATTGAAAGATTCGGATCAAACGGCCAATTCAATTTATTAAGATAGTCAATACTAAATTTCTTCTGTATCCGTTCAATTATATCGATATAAATATGGTAAACAGGATCCCAAATACTCGACGCATTTTCCAAATTAGACCGAAAAATGGAACAATACAAAATTTTAATTGATTATGGATTACGAAAATCTTTTGTGATACGACAAATAAAGCCAAGTAGAGAATTAGACTTAACCACTATATTAAATTAATATGGTCTCGGAAATTCAATTGATTGTCCAAGATATTTTTAAATGTCATAACTCGTTGCAGCTTGTGATTACCAATAAGATATTGGTGATGAATAACTGCTTTTTCCTGGAGAAGCTCATAATCTTGCACTTTTCCAAATGTAAGTTCAATTTATTCACAATTGACCAATTATACAGCAAATCGAGATCGCTCTACATTTCATTACATTGTTGCGGGCTACATACAGTTTTTGATATTTTCAAGTCATCTGCATATAATTCACAGTTGATATCCAATCCATTGTGGTGAAACCTATTGTATCAGGAACAAAAGGTTCCAACGACTTAGTAACCAATCCACAATTAGGATCATTCAGTAAAACTAGATACAAAATTTTACCATTCAAGCTAGCAATTTTGAAAATTTGATATAAATTTAAAGGTAACATGGTATCAATAAAAATTTGTTCCACATCACTCGTAACATTGGATGGAAAAACAGAAGAAGTATCATCATCATCAGTACACCAACATAAACCCGGAAGATTGAAGTCATCCAATAGGCATATGATGTCAGTAGGTATGCTACACTCAGATACAAAATAATAAATATTTGCACAGTTTAAGCTATACCATAAACCTCAGCAGGGCTCAAAGGTGGGACTTATGCAGCATATAAATGTGTACATCGATTTTACTGTCCATGATAATTTTCACAGCAACATATTCCTCAGTATTATTCGGACATACTACATCATAATTTATAATTGAATTATGCACAGCTACAAGAACTCCACCACCATCAGATTTATCACTTGTTAGGCTGGAACGGTCACATCTATACGTAACATAATTACCATCAAAGAATTTTGAACTTAAAACACCTGGTTTCAACCAAGTCTCAGATAAAACATATGTACATATATCGGATAACAAGACAACGATAGAAACAATGAAAATGCGTTGATTTTGTGCGTATACCACCAACATTTTGATAATAGATTGAGATTGAACTTGACTTTGAAATAAATGTTGGCTTTATTTAAACCGTTAAAGCCGACCGAGGTACTAACAAATGATTCGATGATTGCCGACGATAATTTAAAAATTCTTTGGCCAAGATGATGAGTCCAACAGCAGGTTGAATTTGTATACGAACCAAAATAGATTTATCATACGAACCAAAATAGGTTTATCAAACTCAAATTTATTTTTTAAATATAGCAACATATCATCGTCACTAACATCCATGCACAGACATGAAACAAAATCCATTTTACAGGTTCGACAGTGCGCAGAGTAGAATCTAGACTACTCCAAATAATAATTTTGGAGGAATTATTATTATTATCACTTGATGATTGAGTAGCAGCAAACGACTCAGCCTTTGTTGTTGTTGACGAACCCCTTGATCTCGTAGTTCGTGATGACGGCTCTACATTGTTATTTTGCACATCTAACACTATTAAAAAATTGCGGTTATTCTACTCTCAATTCTCGGTTTGCGAACAAAGTTTACATATACTGACCGCTTATTCCCACAATGTCAAATACGCCTAATCTCGATTTAACGAGAGATTCAAAAAGCTAAGGAATCGCAGATTGAATTGAAATTCCTCTGTGGCATGTAATGTCGTTTCTTTTACGCGATTTAAAAATAGGACGAATAAATGATTTCTTCCAACTTGACAGATCAAATCAATTATTATTATAATCAAAATTAATTTATTCTTTCTGGTGGTTTGAATTGTTAATATTTAAATGTAACTCCTTGATGAAACAGCATTTAAAAATCTGATAAACTAACTTAACGTGTCAGTTATGTCAGTGAGACAATTTTTTTATATCCCTTTAAGTCATCTGACAAAATAAATGTCTGTTATAATTGGAATAGGATTTCTATTGAAATAATATTGAGGTATGTAAATGTAATTCCTTTGTGTGCCCTTTTGTATTAAAGGTAGTTTGATTGGGGATATCGAGTATTTACATAATATACTTACCTTGAAATTCTATTAATTTAAGTAGTAAATTATTTGTATTAACTTCTCGATCGACTTCAATTAAACTCTTTAATCTAAACAAAATTGCATTATTCATGTCCAAAGAAAAAATGGCAAATTGTCATATTTTGTTAACCAATAAATTCTCTATTAAATAATTGCAATTCGCATGTTCAACAATTTATCGAAGGAGGAAATTTGGAACCCAATAATTTATGTGTATAAGACCATACATAAAAAATGGACCCCCTCATAGCGTACATCCGTACATTAATTAGATTGTTATGTGATAACATAAATCACAAGATAACAAAATAATTTTTGTTTTATATGCTACATTCGAATACGAATCCGTTCTCATATAAAATATATACGTATGTGATGCCATATTCGTATTTCCTATACGTAATATGTATAGAGATATGATTTATTTATAGTTGCTAGAGATAATAGGAAAAGTTGTAGAATTTTAATTATTATTGGCCTTTTCATACGCATTTTTTTGTTTAACTAAAACCTGCCCAAAAATGTTTATCTCGATATACGGAAGGTTACATAATATTTATCGTTGATTAGATCGCTTACCAAGGTAAAATTAAACGAAAATTAGAAAATGTTATGTGGATCCGTTTATATAAAACGTCACGGAGTACTATTAAACAATTTAAGCCTCGAGATAAGTTGAATTTTATTGTGTAAACAAAATCATAAAATAGTAATATCTATGGCCATCTAGATGTTTATCTTAAACGGCACACACATAAGACTATCAAAAAATGAAAACAGCTTAATGTAAGTTTACTAACTTACTCTGTATTATACTCTCGTAAATGTTTATGCGGGAGGATATGTCAAAGATAAAAATATCACATTTGCTATTCATATTCACAGAGTTTGGCTTCACATCTCCCTTTTGTATATATTAAACATACATATGTATGTACAAAATGTATGTATTTCCGACATCCCCGTATACACTTTAAGACATTAAGTTGTTTCTTTAAGCACACACACACACACACACACACATAACCGTCACACATCAACCGAAGAAAAACCTAAAGATTTTCTTTTATTTTGAAGCTAACATTATCATATGATTTTCTTTTGAAAAAACAAAAAAAAACAAAAACGTTAGGTTATGGAAAAACGGAGATGGTGAAAATATTTTCTATACTTCTGTAATTTATGTACACTTTTGTGTTCGCTATTAAGTGACATTTTCAGCTTTTTGTTGCTGCTTGCTGTTTCAGTTGTTTTTAGCAAGGGATGAATATTAAAAGATACAAATAAGACAAGAAATATAATAATTTATATTTTTTTGGTGGAATAGTAAAATCAATTTTCATATAATATATTCTTCGTACAACACAACAACAAAATATTATGTACAATACAAATGAATATAAATAATTCTGTGTGTATTTTATGTGACGATTAACTAGAGAAGGCTATTAAACATAATAAATGGATATACCGTAGACGTTTAGATACCAAATATTAAGAAAATTTAGCTTCGGGCAATATGTAAAGTTGTTTTCGTAGGGAATGGGTTTACCTTATTATTTAGCTTTTGTGTAATATTTTAATTAAGAAAGTTTCCAGAAACACACTGACAAGTACATTGGTTTTTCCTGGAGGAAACAAAAATCGATTTATTCAATCGAGATTCTTTCATGTTTTAATATTTATGCTCCTCAACGCAGCTTACGCCCCCGGGAACTTCTTCATATTCCGACTGCAAGTAGCAACTACAGCTTCCATGGCCCTATAGCGCGTATTCAACGAGATCTCAACGCCGTAGCGGATTGTTTCGATTTCAATATTTCCAGAGATGAGTTTAAAAAACGAATCGCTAGACTTTTGTTTTAATACGTTTAATTATAATAATAACAGTTTCATAATGTTTTGTTGTATTGTTAGATCTATTGATAACGTTGTAACCTTACCTTTTATTGTATAAAATTGTTTAACTTTTTATAATATTTTTTAATAATGTAAGCCATTTTTGCATGAACATGCTGTTGGTTAATAAATAAATAAATAAATAAATAAATAATCTGTACATGTATATAATTTTTATACATTTTATTTTCTATGAACAAACTTAATTATTATAAAAACAAAATCAATTATGTTTAAGTGTTCAGGTTTATTTCTTTAAACCAATACACGGTGTGTACAGTGTGGATTTTCATGTTCTATTTTTTTTTGGAATTAATAATGAATACCTGTTTTGTTCGCAGAATTACCAATGTAGTTTTTTTGAGAAACTACTCACTTTCATACGGCTGATTCGTTTTAGATAAACTTTAATTTTTGAAAAATTAAAAGTATTTTTTTATGAAGTTCTCCCGCAAACGAAACTAGGAGGAAGCATAAAAAGTACGTAAAATTCGTCGTAAGTTGCCTTAAGTTCTCCTATGTTGTCCTAAGTATATCCTAAGCTGTTTTTAAATGCGCTGGGGTAAAAGTGCCGTTATTACTATTAGATCATTTTCCAAAAACTGAAGAACTGATAAACAAAATCCGTGTTTGATCGTGTTTATCTCCGAACTTTTTTGTGAAAATCCTAGGAAGCGGCCAACAAAATGTGCACTTTTCCAAGCGATCACCAAAATGTGCAATTAACTAAGATGTCTTAAGGTCTTATCGGTTTGAAGGAAAATTCATATTTGAAAAAAGTGGGA
The DNA here is from genome assembly GCA_963556165.1 of Tipula helvola. Taxonomy (NCBI): domain Eukaryota; kingdom Metazoa; phylum Arthropoda; class Insecta; order Diptera; family Tipulidae; genus Tipula; species Tipula helvola. The sequence continues at coordinate 295,468,550 of OY744482.1, read as the reverse complement.
GATTAGTCTGTTAAGGACAACCATTTTATGATATATTTTGGGAGTATATTTAACAGGCTGATAGGTTTATAACAGGATAGTTCCGATTTATCCTTACCAGACTTAAGAATTGGAATAACTTTAGCGGTTTTCGAATGTTTGGAAAAATATGAGTACTTTATACAAGCATTAAACAAATATGATATGAATACATGCGCTCTTCTAGGAAGATTTTTAATTAATATATCATTGATGGTATTATGTCCTGGAGCTTTAGATGGCTTTATTCCTCTAATAATTTGTTTTATCTCTTTTGGTTTTGTCATTTTATATTCAAGGGATGACATTGGTATCGAGTGAGACAGTAAAAAGTTGTCGATTTCTGATGTTATGTGTTGAGAAAATGTAAATTGATTGTGTTGATCATTGTTTTGGATTCTGGTAAATTTGTGTGCTAAGTATTCACATTTTTCGGGACTTGTAATCAAAATTCGATTATTTCCATCAGCTAAGGGAGAATTAACCTCATTTGATACATTCAGTATATATGTACATACATAATGTATAAATGAATTTACTTGAAAGTTTCTTTTAAAAGTGAAATATTTCTCGAATAGCTTAGACCTTATGATAACTTAGAATAGGAGAAAAAATATCTATTTATTGGTGTCTTTGAAGCGAACATCTTGGAGCGATCGGCTCGCTTCGTGACCCAACTCCCGTTTTCACACAACTTCCCTCTTTCGATTTTATTCTTCAATATTTCTTTATTGCTCTTCTTAATTTTCGACATTCCTTTATTTTAAAAGATCCAAATGAGTTCATGTTTCATTCAGAGCCCATTCCTCACATTCCTAAACTGCCACAATCCATATGTAAATTTAGATATCACTTTGAGTTTTGATTTGTGTGTCATTAAACCGTTAGTTGGTTGTGGTGGATTGCTTATATAGCAATATTTGATTATTGCTACATTTTTCTAGGCCGATGAAATTCGATATAGTTACACTGAAAGTGGGATTCTAAAACTATTTTTAAATGAATTTCTGGTATATGGCAAAGTAGGATGGAACTAATCTATTTCTTAGCGAATTTTAGTAGAATTTGACATTTGGAACTCGGCTATTTCTTAACCGATTATTATGAAAACATGTACGTTGGAAATGGGATTCTAAAATGATTTTTAGATGAACATGGAACATCGCCAAATATGACGTAATTCGATAGTTACACTGGAAGCGGGACTCTAAAAGAATTTTACATGAAGTTCTGGAATATGGACAGTTAGGATGGAACTTATCTATTTCTTAACTGATTTTAATGGAATTTGACTTGTGCGATGGAGATAAGATTCTAAAATTATTATAATTGGATAATGTTCTGGAATATGTCCCATTTTTCGTAAATAAAACTAGGACATTATGGTTTTGTCTATATTTGGTGAATATAATAAATATTTTTTTTATTTATAAATGCCGAAAAATGGTCAAAATAATTACCAGTGCGTTTTTTTATTCACAGCCACTATTGAGAGCCGTCATATAAAAATTGCTCCTGATAGCGATTTTTATATGACGGCTCTCGATAGCAGCTTCGGATAGCGAATAAAAAATGCACTAAATTAAATATATTTTACAAAGCCAACATACAGAACTAAAAAAAATGTGATGTTGCGCACCCAGCGTAAAGTAGACAAACTAAACGGGGAATTGGATTTTGAATTCGATCAATTTAGCAGGAAATGGAATGAAGGAAAGGACCTACTGAGAAATTCGATACTGCAACTGTTGTTGTAAATTGTCAAATAAAATACAGTTTAGGTCATGATAAACCAATTGAATAGGTATATGATTGACAGCTGTTTCAAATTCGTCTTTTCTTGCGCATATCGTCATTCGGTGCGATAAAATCACAAGGCTTCGTTGTTTTCACAAATTTTTCATAGAAACTATCACCGCAAAACAATTCGATTTGTTTTTGTTTGCTATGAACTAGTGTTTATAAAAAAAGTATATCAAGAAAAAAGCACCAAATGACAGAATTTTTTAGTGAAAGAGATAGCAATACATGCGCTTGATCATACCTACTTAAATTGGTTTATCATAGTTTAGGTTAAATTTGTAAAACAAACTGAGTGTAGTAATAAAAATCAGTTTTGCTTTATCTGGTAGGCAAAGCGATAAATAAAACGTTAAAATAAACCGAAGTGAAATTCTTCTCAAATAACAATAAATATGTATGTATGTATTTGTATAAGGTGCGTTCATTCAGGCGAAATTTTGGGCATCAAATGTTGCATAAAAATCCCAAAAAAGTTTAACTTGAAATCAGATGTATCACATATTGAATATTACGTTACTATCTGTGTACATCTAGTAAGCTAAATGTCACAAGGTCGATCACATGGTCAATCCTAGGGGTCAGCGATATAAATAACAGGCAATATAATATATACGACATGTTGCATCAAATTTCAACCACGAAATCTGTTAAAAAAAATCAAAAGATTGACATTTGGCTATGGTTCCAGGGATCTCCACTGTATAGATAGGACGTGAACGTAAAAAATTACATGGTAGATCCTCGGAGTCGGCGATATAAATAACAGGTAATGTATGTACGGCACGTTGTACCAAATTTCAACGACGAAATCTGTTAAACAAAAATCGAAAGATTGACATTCGTATATGGTTTCTGGGATCTCTATCGTATAGGGTTTAAATGAAAAATGTCTCATCGTCCATCCTAGGGGTCGGCGATATAAATAACAGGCAATTCTTGTGGCCAGCGATATAAATATGTAACAGTCAATTTATATGTATACGGCACGTTGCCTCAATCCTAGGGGCCGGCGATATAAAATAGAGGTAACGTATATACAACAAGTTGCATCAAATTTAACGTCGGTCGAAATTCGTTCAACAAAAATCAAAAGACTGACCTAAGTGGTTGTCCATCATTGGTTCTATGACAACTAATCATAATTAGTTCTATGAGAATCTATTTTCAAGAGTGTAGGAGCTCGCAGATTTGTAGTTGGAGCTCACAACTTCAAGTGCAATAAAAAGTATGAACTGGAAATGTGACCATTAGGCAAATTGGAAATAAAAATAGCTCCGTCATACTGAATACAAATTTCATGATGAACAACTTTCAAGGATTATTATATTTAGGTAGATTCCTAATATGTTCCCACCACGGTAATCGGTTGTCAAACCCGTCCACCTCTTTTTCTTACATAAAAAATGAGGAAATATTTTTGTACTGACTCAATTCTAATTATGTGATCCCTTTAATGGAGAGACCATACGCAACGCAAAAAAATACATAAATTATAGATTTCGAATAGGCGAAAATAAGGTTAGGTCATATTAGACAACGGGAAAACTTTATGAAGAATGTACATAAATTGGATCAGATAAATGACTTAAAAATTTAGAGGCCTCCAGACCCCTTATGTATTTCGTGTTGATGGATACGAAGGTAATTTGTATATACCTCTAAGTGATGGATAGCTCGTCGCTCAGATCAAAGACGCTATAACACTCAACTCACAATAATGGAGACATTAGAATGTATCCAGATAATAAATATGCATATGCAATTTTTATATCCATAATGACGGATCCGGCAAAATATTAGCATGCTGCTTCCTAAGGCTTTTCAACTTGCCTATTACTCAGCAATGGATAATAGATTTATATTTGCAAGTTAATACAAATAATTTGAATATCATTCGTTTCCGTCAGAAAACGTTACAAACAGAATTATACCAAGGACTTCCAGATCATGTGGCTAACCAAAATGCAAATTTCTAAGTTCAGTAATTCTGCCATCGACATGCAATAATTTACGCCAAGAACAAGACAGAAAGGTGCAATGATACAATGTCAACATTTGGAAAATTCGCCTCTGTGGTTCTTTTCGATACCGATACGTCAAATCCGATATGGCCTGCAATTGTTAAGAACCTCCAAAGGGAGAAACCATATTAGATCGTTCAGATTTAGTTGTTCGAGTATTCAAATTGGAAACTTGACGAAGCAAGGAGTACTTAGAAAGTGTATGGCAAATGATGCATGCCAAGCGGTCCCGACAATTAACATGATCCATGTGTGGAAAATAATAAATGCAAGAAAATTTTCCCAAACGAATTCCAGGATACGACCATCGCAAACATAAATGGGTATCCTTTTTTATCGGCATCGACATGGACCGACAGTATTTAAGAGAGGTCGTTACATTGTGGCATTTTATCAGGTATTTGCTACTGAAATATAATTGTCACATCAACGTGGATTTGTGCATAATTTAAGGAGTTACAGGAGATTTTATTGCACCAACTTTGATATCTTGAATGAAGGCAAACAACGCTAAAGGCATGATGAAATTGCCAATTACATCGAATGTAGATATGTGAATGCACCAGAAGCAATGTGATGTTTCATTTATGGTTTTTGCAATCGTATCAATGCTTGATGGTTCTTTGGGATAAAATAAAGTTGGATTTGGTTTAAGTTTTTTGTGGGATTATGACTGTGAAGCGGCATGTAATTTAACGTTCTGTGGCAATATGGTGCTGAGTGTGCTAAATTTGGTCTCCCTCACCCAACGGGAACTCGAAATATTACTAAATAATTCGACGCACTTGAGAAAGAAGTGAACGCAGAACCTCGCATTCGAAATTTGAATCAGCAGCAATTGACGGCATTCACAAATATTTTTTGCGAGCTATACATAAATTATGAGAATAATCAGGAGAACTGTTACTTCTGAAATGGCCCAGGGCGAGGACCCAATAAGATAACCCTTTACACTATATTGATGCGTTTTAATAGAGGAGGAAAATGGTAATGTTATTCGCCACAACAGGAATAGCAACAAATATGATGAAATGTGGCCGTACAGTTCACAGCGCCTTAAATTATCATACCACTGTTAGCACTGGAAACTTGAACATCTAACACGAAGGAAACAAACTCTGAAGTTGAAATCAAGAAACTATACAATAGAGACCTATACAATAGACAACACCTATACACTAGAGATCCTAAACCATAGTCGAACGTCAATCTTTTGATTTTTGCTGAGTAGATTTCGTCAATATGTGATATTACTTCTGTCTAAAAAGACCAAAGTATTGAAATCCTGTCAAAAATGACGAAAAATTTGATTGGTCTCGACATTTTGAAAGTCCCTGAGTCTAAAAAACCAAAATAAAACAAAAATGTCCGTCCGTCTGCCTGGATGTCTCGACGTCTAGATGTCTGGATCTCTGAATGTCTATACCCATGGTATCTCGAGAACGGCTTGTTCGATTTGGAATTTTATTTCGTCAAACTGTTTCTATGATCAAGGCGGAGAATTGAAAAGCTTTTGGAGACTGTACGTCAAGCGTGTGGGGTATGCCATACGAATTAGCACAAAACCATGAATATTTATGATTTTTTTATATGACTTGATTTGAAGGTTAAGTTAGGGCCAATTTTCGGGTTGAGTTGAAATTGAGTTGGAGTGGGGTTTGGGTTGGATTAGGATGTAGTGAGCAGTTAACCAATTTTTTATATATGCTGGTTTGATGATTGAGTTTGGCATACAAGTTTACTGTTGAGTTGAGTCCCGTTTGCGGGTTGAATTAAAGCTGAGTTGGGGTTGGATTAGGATTTAGTGAGCAGTTAAACTTGGGACTTGTGATTTTTTTTATATATCTTATCTTATCCGATTTTGATGAAATTCAGTATTTCCAATGGAAATGGGATTCTCAAATTATTTTTAGATAAAGTTCTGGAATATTTGGATGAAACTTGTCTATTTTTCAACCGATTATGATAAAATTCGACATGTGCGTTGGAAATGGGAATCTAAAATGATTTTTGGATGAAGTTCTAGAATATGTCGAAGTATGATGGAACTTGCGTATTTTTCAACCGATTATTATGAAATTTCACATGTGTGTTGAAAATTGGATTCTAACATGATTTTGGATGAGGTTCTGGAATATGGCCAAGTATGATGGAAACTGTCTATTTTTCAACCTATTATGATGAAATTCGACATGTGCGTTGGAAATGGGATTCTAAAATAATTGTTGGATGAAGTTCTGGAATATGGCCAAGTATGATGGAACTTAACCAACCAAGTTTATCCAAAAATCATTTTAGAATGCCATTTCTACCGCGGATGCCAAATTTTACTAAAATCCTTTATGAAATAGATAAATTGTATGCTAATTGGCCATTGTAAAACCTGTATATGTGCAAGATATTTACTGGTGTTGACCGATCTCAACCAAACTTTACACAAAAACTGCTTTTGGAGGTTGAGCTGAATGAAGACTGATTTAAGAGATTCCGTTTGGGATTGATTTGGGAGTAGACTTAATTTTGAAGACCGAAGTTCTGATCACCTAATGAGGTTTCAGCCATTTATATTTTTACATTCAATGCCTATACGATAGAGATTCCAGAAACCATAGTCGAATCCAATCTTTTGATTTTGTTTAACGGATTTCGATGTTAAATTTGGTTCAACTGACGCTATGTAATATGTTCGAACGGGCCTGTTGTTTATTTAGTTTTACATAAAATCAAAATGTAAAGCCAATGAACGGTTTTTGCTTTAGTCATTTTGACTAATAAAAGCTGCCTAAATGTGATTTTTTAAATTAAATTAAATCTGTGCTCGAGAATTAAAAGGGCTTAAGTCGATTTTTATTAAAAAAACTCTGCGCATTATCTGTTTAATTTTCTATTTATATAGGATTTCCATTTCAAATTAAACCTTTTAAAGTTCAATCGAAACTTTTTCTAAAACAAACGAAACCTTTTCCAAACCAAATAAAACTACTTCGAAACCAAACAAAACATTTTCAAATTCAAATTAAACTTTTTCCAAATAAAATAAAACAATTTCAATACCATAAGAAACTAAAAAAATATCGTTACAAAAAATGTCTTTGAATGTAGAGCCGTGGGAAAAGATGTTGTCTACACTCAGATACAAATTAAAGCAACTTTCATCAATAACAAATATTTTGCTGCGATCTGGTGAATTTTGTTTTAGAGCAGACTCTCCTTAAATCTAACGTTCTTGGCTCATTTAATTTATCAACCTCAATTGAGGCTATTTTCAAAGTTATTTTAATCCTATTCAAACAATTTGACACCGTTTGAATACTCAATTCACCTGAATGCATTCACCTAAATGCTCGAACAATTTTTGATTAATTGTTTTAAGTGTGACGCATGGGTTTTGTTCCACTCACCTTCGATATACGTTAACATGTGTCACTTTTTCATTTCTTGTTCTGCCTCATTTATTAATAATTATTTTGTCATCGGCACGTTTGTATTTACATAAAATAGTTTTAGCACTGTTCACGTTTATGTTTACAATGGATGCTGCTTCACTGATCGTTTTGTCTTCTTAATACTGCTGTATGAAGATTTCCTTCTGCTGGCAAGAAATGTATGGTTGTTGCTACAGTTCATGATTCGCTAATTGCAGCTATAAGTGTTGCATGAGTGGTTCACCACAAAATTATTCAAAACTCTTAAGTAAAATTTGGTTCATTTCTACGGTAATTTTTGGAGAAAATAAGAATCCAAGGTTTACAGGACCTGTGGCTTGTCATGGACAACGCGGCTATTCATAAAACTGCAGAAATCAAAATATTGTGAATTTAAGCTAAGCCCTTTTCCGAAAGTTATACTTATTTATTTAAACGCTGAACTTGTTTCTTTTCGCCTTATTCGCCGATGCTAAATCGTATTGAGCAAGTTTTTTCGAAAGTATGTAAGCCAAAAATCAAATAATTTTCAAATAATAATACGCATTTTTGAAATACTTCCTAAAGCTCAGTATGCACATGCACCACGCGCTAAGAGGTATTTTCCATACAAATTTGACGTAAAATTTAGCCAGCTAAATAAAATAAATTTTTTTTAGCTGACAATTTCGCTGAGCGGTATGCACCTTTGCATGAAAAATTTGAAAAAATATTAGTTGTTTCATTCAAATCTAGATTGCGCCACCATAAATTCTCCAAATATTTTAGTCGCAACTTATTTCACAAGGACAAAAATTTGAAGATAAATTTTAACGGTTTTGAATTTTGATTCATTTTATAATCGAAGTAGCCCCGAAGTAACATTAATTTATTTTTATATAAAGAAGACAGAAGTCAAAATGGCCGACCAACATTACGAAGTCGAGTATTTAGAGGATTATTTGGACAGAAACTTCATTCCAAAACAAACGAATAAAAGTCAAACTAAATCAGCAAAATGTATCTCTACGCAAATTTTTAGCTTGACGATTTATCTATAATTAAATGGAGACTTGTGGAGACCGCGCTAAAATTTATCTTAGCTCGAGCTGCATACTGAGCTTTATTGTAGGTGAAATTAGCTGCTCGACAAATTTTGAGCGAAAATGTTGACTATCTCGATATGATAATACATGTAATAAACGAGGCATTACAAACAGTAATTTAAAACGATTGCAACAATTACAACTCAATGTTAATGAAACTGACACAAACAGTTGATAGGCAGCCCAAATATTGAGACAAAAAATATTTTTTTTGAGTTTCTTTTGGTTTTGAAATTTTGTTATTTGATTTGGAAAAAGTTTGATTTGAATTTGGAAAAGTTTTAATTGGTGAAATAAAAGTTTGATTTGAATTTGAAAATGTTTTGTTTGGTTTCGAAGTAGTTTTATTTGGTTTGGAAAAGGTTTCGTTTGTTTTAGAAAAAGTTTCGATTGAACTTTAAAAGGTTTAATTTGAAATGGAAATCCTATAAATTTTAGTTTTTCCAATTTTTAAGGTAATACCGTAAAGCAACAACTACAATAGGTTATTTTATTTACTAAAGTAGGAAAATGAAAAGGAATGATAGTGAGGAAATTTGGTACCGTAGTGACAATTCGATTATAAGTTTTTATAGATTTAACAACAAATCGCTAAAATATTTGTGGTAAATATTTCATGTAGTGAAACTTTATTTTTAAAAGAATTTGTCATATTATATAAAATTGTCAAAATTTCAAAACCCAAACAAATATTTCGATATAAGAGTCCATATTCATAATAAAAAGTTCTCAGTATTAATAGTAAATAAATTTATTATTACCGTTTTATTTCCGAATAAAATCAAAGTTTTCATTAATTAATAATTTGTTTTCTTTTTAATTTCAGGTAAGTTCAACAAAAAGCTACAAAAACATTTTTTACTGTAAGTTTAATTCCAAAATATTATATTGAGGCGTACGATGTTCCTACGCAAAATGAAACATATCACTCCTATTATATACTTGTGTAGTATAAATCTATTTATGGTCTGTTAGTTTTGTTAAGTTAAAACGGAAAAAATATAAATTTTACCAGAACGTGAATAATCTGTATGTACCATACTCATATACAGCGAATATAAAAATCAAAAGCATCACCGTATAACTTTATAGCGTAATAACTTTAAAATGATCTAAACATTTTATGAATACCTACCTGTATAACAACGTTGGTAGACCTATCTACTCAATATTGAAATGAAAAATTGAAAATGTACATTTATCATACTTTTTTGTGTTCACTCTCGAACAAAATAAAAATACAGAGTTTTTAAAACCATACTATACTCTATACGTTCTAGCCCAAAAACTTTTATTTTCTATTAATCATTTTTAATTTATTTTTCTAACGCAGTGAAAAAAAATTGTTTTCGCTTTATTTTTTTTTTTTTTTTATATAATTTATAGAAATACTTTTTACGGGTTATTTCAAAAATTGAGAGACTATGACTATAGATAAAATCTGTACATAAAAACACTTATACCTAATAAATACATGTGGTGCGGTTACGTCGGCTGAACATATGTAAATATTTTAATATTTCACTAAAACTCTATTATCTATATGTCATGAGCCGTAATTTTTCATATTTAGTACGTTTACGTATATCCGATTTGCGGATTCAAAAAGCTAAATATTTCTATAACAGCAAAAAAAAGTTTAAAATAAAAAAACTGGTAACGTTCCTCAACTATAGCATAGCTGTAAACCAAAAAAAATAAAATTAAAACTATTTCAATATGTTTGCTGTCAAGTTAAAGTATTTTCCAACAGATTTTAGAAAAGGAAAATATAAACACACAGAATACTGAAAAAAAAAACCGAATGAAACATTTTTTCGAAAGTTTTTTTGTACAGTTTTAAAAAGCGTTCTTTCTAGCTTCGAGAAATAAAAATAAGAAGATCGATGTAAAAATGCCACAGGAAGAACAACAAGAGAAATAAATCTCGAAAAGAATATTGTAAACTAGTTAGAAGTTTTTGTATTTACTTCCCGTTGTAGGTTGACATTTGTATTTCGGTGTTGGTTTATTTTGCGTTGATCCCCGTATTTCTTATTGCATAATAATTTTTATATCTTTTCACAAGCATAAAGCTTATGTTAGCTTAGTCATACATAAATGTATGAACCCGCTTACATATACATCGATTCGTATTAAAAGCTTTCTTCGAATAAAGCACTCTATTTGAAAGATTAGAATATTATTGAAAATATATTAGATAGAGAAATAGCCACACTTTAGCATTGAGCGTTTAAAATATTTTACCTCACGGAAGATTCTAGCTGATTGTTCGATTTAGGACCTGTTGCTTCTTGCATGTAACTATAGCTGTAAATTTTTAAGTAATTTACGCAAAGCTCATGTCATTGGGGGGCGAGTAGACGAGAAAGAAGAGTCGCAACACCTACCACAACAACGTCAAGCAACATTTGCAATGGTCAATACAAATTTGGATGACCGCAAGGGAATAAGATGATGCTTAGAGCTTGGTCGTACATCTTAATCAATCAATCAATTTACACAAAGCTCGTGTCTTATATTGATGTCTCTAATGTTGTTTGTTTCGTGTTAAATAAAAAAATAGCAAATTTTACTATCAAAATAGAAACGAGTATGTATAATAACGACAGTTAATTTTGATAGCACTGTAGCCGTCGCTAATTTGGTAGATGATGATACTTCACCAATACTACTTAGGCTGCTTTGATCATTGGACAAAAGGAATTTTGATTTTATATTGCCACTTGCTCATTCGATCAATTTCATTATAATTTAAATGAAAATTATGTGGGGGTGAATAACAAAAATGTTAATACTACCCACAACGATGGTGAGTGATCTGAAATTTAGAGTAGTATTGACCTATTGACAAGAAAGTTGACCATTAAGCAAATTGACATTGTATGCGTATATTTATAAGTTGCATTCCAATAGTATCAAGTACAATTATCTGTTACAGGTTAATAGAGCTAATACATAGATATTGACTTCCAAATTTAACGTTACCATGAACAGTGCATTCTACCTTGGTCTAAAAATTTTAAATTCTGCACCAAATGAGATAGATAAACTGTGAAATATTTTCTTTATTCGATCGATATTTTGAGGGATACACTCGTCAAGGAAAAAGTTTGTCGTGTTTTTTCCAATAGATGGCTTTAGAGTCGCATGACTTCGGTAATACTAATGCTATCATGCCAAAATATAGAACGTTTGGGAGATGAAAGTCCATAAATTATTAGCAAATAAATATTATGACATTTGTTAATTCACTCGAAAGTAATTGCGTTTTGAAAATGACCCAAAATTCAGAAAAATTTTGCCTCTTCAACCAAGACGATTACCCCACGCAGGCTTGTGAAAAAATTCCCAGTGTTCATTGTGAAGATGCTTTTTCAAAATCAGCAGCACGCAAATGGTTTGCTCGTTTCCGTTTTGAAAAAGTCGATGAAATTCTCCAAACAATTGAAGAAGACCGGCACATTTCATCTTATGAGATCGTTGTGGAACTACACATTGGCCAAAAAAGTAGTTTTGTACCATTTTCATAAGGCTGGATATACAAAAAGAAATTTGGGCACCACACGGATTAATAGGGAAAAATTTAATGGACTGAATTTCGATCATCCGCAGCTGAAACGAAACGAAATCGAGCCATTTTTGAACGGATTAATAACAGGCGATGAACAATTTATCACATACGATAATATGAGCTGCACAAATAGAACTTTCAATTTTACTGTGATTTCCATTTACCGGTAGACGGTAAATTTATTTTAAGGAAAATAAAATTCGGTAATTTGTTGGTAAATTACCGTTTTTGATTATTTGAAACGTTATTCGATTACTTTCATCATAATCTTAGTTCAAAAATTAGATCAACACTTCAAGCTTCAACAGCGATTATTTCAAGAAGAAGAGACAAATTTAATATTATAGGAACAAATAAATTCAGTTTATTATTCAGGTACATATATAAAAAATGATAAATAAAATGCATATGGTATACCCATGTAAAATAATTACAAACATCTTTAAAAATTTAGAATTATAATTTTCACCCTGCATGAAAAATTGTATTGTAATTTACAGTTAAGCATTTTGGGCATTCCTGTTCAAGGATTTCAGATGTCCTGCGCAGCATATCAATAGTAATCACTATCCGTGTTCAGCAATTTAAAAAAATTTCATTTGTGGTTTAGTAAGGCCCTTGTATATAGAAAATACAGGATTGGTCCTAAGACAGGATTGGTCCTGCGGGACACCGGCAGAGATTTTCTTTAGTTCAGAGTATTCATCCTCATATTTCACTCGAAAATATCTATTGGCTAAATAAGATCTTAGTACTTCTTATACTTTCTGCCGTAGGCACTTGGCGAAACACACTTAATACACACATTTTTAAAATTTTTTAAAAACACTTGTTAAATATTTCGCAAAATTAATTTTGCGAAATATTTAACAAGTGTTTTTAAAAAATTTTAAAAATGTGTGTATTAAGATCTTAGTATGGCATAGAATTGCCTCGGCAGATCTCTATGCAGCTTGTATTCCAGACCTCTGTGCCAAACTTTATCGAATGCTTGCGCAACGTCCTGGAATATACTTGAGCACACTTTTCAAGATATCTGTTGATTGCTTCATTTTTAAATTCTTTAAGAAAGGGTTTGAGACTGTTAGACAAATTGCTAAGAATTGTTTTGTTCTCCGGAGTTCGATTAATTTGCCAGGGTTTACGAGCCCGTCGTTTTTCCCTTACCAATTCTATAACTCCCATTGAGTAGGATATAGTAAGCGTCTTCTTATTTTGTATAATTCGGGTGCTTGCCCACGCAGTAAAGTGAATTATTTCATTGAGTTGTTCCAATTCGTCTTCCAGCTGTCGAGGATTTCTTATCGGTAGCTGGAGATTGATTTTTTCCTCCACAAATTCACGAAATAGATCCCAGTTTGTTTTTGAATTTGTTAGTCTGGGTGCACTTTCTCTTTGGATGGTCATCTAGCCGCTTTGTAATAGCTTCGATGCTGTTCGTAATGTTTTCCATAATTCGGTTATTTACAGAGCCCATATATTTGGTTAAACCCGAGCCTTTCACTACTTGAGCAAATGTTCTTCTTTGTCCTGCGTTGCCTGGTTGAGGTTTTGATCCATCTGTTTTAATGTTTGAATCCTTCGAATTTCATGATTCTGCGGTTAATTTCGTGATGTATTTCTTAATTTTTGTAGGTGTTTAACAACCTCACAGCCTCGATAATTGGCCGGATGTTGACTTTTACAATTTATACACTTAGCTGGCACAACTCTCCCTATTATACATGCCTGGGTGAAATGTTTATCTAAGCATTTCACATATCTCGGATCACGGCTGCAATATTTTTGGGTGTGATTAAATCCCTCACATTTCTTCCATTGGGATATGCGTGTAGTGGATCTCCTCATTGGTTCAATTTTTACCTTTGTGTGAAAATTCCTTTTATACCATAAATGTTTTGAACATTATCTTTGTTATCAAATACCAGCATAAAAAAAAGGAGTCTCCTTTTACTGAAAGTTTGGTTTCCTTCCTGGGTTTCGTTTCTCTCTTTTTTAACAATATTCACAGCGTCTAGTATTTTAAGGCCTTTATTTTGCAAGTCTGTCATTATTTCCTTTTGCTTGAGTAAGTGTGATACAAACCTCTTGCCATAACTTTTATAGGTTGAACCTGTTTGTCCTTATAGGTAACACACTGATACTTTCCAGCATTCAACTTCATATATAAGGCTCTATAAGAAGAAAACCGATTTCATCTGTGGGGGTGGTTTTTCTTTCAATTACTCCAGTTTTGGTGCAATGTTCTTGGTAGATTTACTACCTTTTGGTTGATTGATCTCGGGTTGAACCACTTTATTCGCGTGAAGTTTGTCCTAAATTTTCACGCGACTGCACAAACGTGTGAAGTTTTTCCTATAATTAGACATTTTTCCTAAAAATTGAGTTTCCTGAGAATATATACATAAGTAAGAAAATGTGCGTATAATTGAAATTTACAAAAAAACATCTAAATAAACTTAAGTTTTAATTTAAATTGTCCTACGAAATAATTTAACAAAATTAAAGTTGATTCGAAATTAGTTATATAAAAATTACTCAATCTAAATAACCCAAAGATCTTAACTAAGTGGGCACATGTTTTACAGAAAACCGGAGGTCCTCTCTATCGAAAACAATAAAAACAACTTCATTCAAGGTAGTAAGCGATTCCCATATCTACAAAAAATCACAACTTGCCAAAATCTAGAAGATAAGTGACTTAGGACAAACGTGTTGCGTCCCTAAATGTATGTTCGCATAAAATTAAATATTAAAAAATTTCCCAGTCTGGTCCAAAGATCGTACCCAAGTGAACATACATATATTTCTGAGGGTAGTGGGCGACTCTCTCTTTCTAAAGAATATTACAACTTGCCAAAATATAGTAGGTGACTTGGACTGACGGGTTGCGTCCCTATATGTAAGTTCGCATAAAATTTAATATTAAAAAAATTCTCAGACTGGTCCAAAGATCGTACCCAAGTGGACATATATTTTTAAGGGTAGTGGGTTTAATTGAATTATTCTATTTTTTTTTATACTTCTTATTATTAATAACGACAATTTCAAAATATTTCAACGAACCAACAACAACATTCTTTCCAAATTGATATTGATCTGCATCTTCTTCAGTTTTTACAATAGCTAAAGAAAGTCGTGTCGGTATGGTTTTACAAATGTTTCTTCTAGAAATACTACTTCTTGCAATAGCTTTTAAAACTTTATGTTTTCCTTCAAATCTCATACATCAGAACTGCTTTAAGGGACCCATATTTTTCATGACATAAGGATTATGGCACAAAATGTGATGTTTTGGACGAAGAGGTAAAGTAAAAACTTCTCTAAATGACTCATGATGCCAAGAAATTAAAGATTCTAAGTACTCTATGGTCTTAATATCAATATGATCTTGAAGAACAATTTCTAATATATATTTGTCTCAAAAGCAGAAATGTTTTCCATTTTTCGTCATTTTCTGGAATAAATTCTCCTATCAACATACCAAGAAATTTTGCCATATATAGCATTTCTGACGAAGAGTGGCTTTTTAAATGTTCTTTTGATATGCATTGGGGTTTATTGATATTTTCATATTCGCTAAAATCAAAATTTTGAATTCTGTTATTAAGTTGTTCTAATTTAAAATATTTGTTAGTATTTATGAAACTATCCAAAATCAATTCTATTTCATAATTTAAGATTCCTTCTAAAGCATATCATGCATTATATCTACCGAAAAATTCTCGGTGACATGGAAATTTTCTAACTGATTAAATACGCACTCTTCAAGAATTCCTGTTTCTGTAACGTTATTTTTTGATAAATCTTCCAAATAATTTTTTTTTTTTTTTATAAATGCTGCCAATGGCTTTATTCTTGAATCTTTCTACAAAAGAAACTAACAAGAAGTATTCAAATCTTAACCTAAAATTATTAAAATTTTAAATATTAACCAATGTTAATACCTATTATTTGTGTTCACAATTCAATTAATTTAGATTATACATATGTGTAACCTAAACATTAATAAATTTACAGGTTCATCAATCCGAGTGGATCTGTTCTTCTTAGTCGCCTAAATCGCGGTTGTTTTAGTATATCCCTGGCCAATTCGTTGGGATGTGCTTCTAGTTTTGAGTAATATTTCGAACTAAATTCTTTAATTGTTTCTTTAATGGTTTTAATTCCAAGGTCGACGTGTATATTGCTATTTCGAATGTACCATGGAGCATTGGTAATACTGCGAAGTATTTTCGCTTGGGTTCGTTGAAGGAGTTCTCTGTTTGACGCGCTGGTGGATCCCCATAACTGAATACCATATGTCCATATGGGTCTGATTATCACTTTATATAGTAAAACTTTGTTGCCTAATGACAGCTGAGATTTTCTCCCTATCAGCCAATACATTTTGGAAAACGTCATTTTTATTTGGTTGCGCTTTGCTTCAATATGTTGTTTCCATGTCAGCCGTCTATCCAGGTGCAAACCTAAGTATTTGACCTTGGTTTGTTGAGGAATATTAATATCGTTTAGTAGCACTGGTGGGCAGGTGCGTTTGTTCAGCGTGAATGTGACGTGTGTTGATTTTTTTTTATTCACTTTTATTCGCCATTTCTTCAGCCAGCCCTCGATTTTTTTCAAATGATTCTGTAATTCCTTTGAGGCGGTTTCGGGAGTTTTGTTTGACGCCAGGATGGCCGTATCATCGGCAAATGTTGATATCATTACTTTGTTGGTTACAGGCAAATCGGCTGTGTACATCAAGTATAGTATTGGTCCTAGGACGCTGCCTTGTGGGACACCTGCGTTTATATCGTAAAAGCAAGTAGTTGCACTATTTTGTTTAACCATGTATTGCCTTTCAAGAAGGTAGTTTTCCAGAATTGAGTGAAATTTCTTAGGTAAAAGTTCTTTAATTTTGTAAATTAGCCCATCATGCCAAACTTTATCAAATGCTTGAGCGATATCCAAGAAGACAGCAGAACAATATTTCTTTTCCTCGAAGGTTCTTTTGATTACATTTACAATTCTGTGTACTTGCTCTATGGTACTATGTTGGTTTCGAAACCCAAATTGATGGTCTGGAATAATATGGCGCACTGTTAACACTGGTTTCAATTTCGTTAATAACATTTTTTCGAATAGCTTGGAAATTGTGGGCAGCATGTTGTGTTTCATTTTTTCCTGGCTTAAGAATCATTGTGATTACGGATACTTTCCATTTTTGAGGAATATAACCGGTTCGCATGATCGCGTTGAATATGAATGTTATTAGTTTTATGCAATTGTCTGGCAATTCCCTTATCATTTTTCCAGTAATAAGATCATGCCCTGGTGCCTTTTTAGGGTTTATACAATTTTTAATTGTATTCTTAACTTTCTTCCAATTATACTTTATAGGTTTAAAAGACAATCCATCATCCATTTGCTCGGGTAGCACGAAAGAATTTGTTTCCTGGTGTGGTGCGAATAACGTCGTTAGATGAGCAGCAAAAGCATTGGCTTTTTCTTCATCGCTTCTCGCCCAATCCCCAGTTGGAAGTCTGATTGGTGGATTCGAGTTTGTTGGCCTTTTTAAATTTTTTGTTGCCTTCCACAAAGAGTAGCCTGTCCCTTCGGTTGCCGAAAGTTCACTTATATAATTCTGGACGTTCTGGTTTTCTTCTTCCCGCAAAGCAAATCTAAGAGTCTTAATAGATCGATTTAATTCCCTTTTTAATGACGGTGATTTTGTTTGTTGCCATTGACGGCGAATTTTTCGCTTTTCCTGGATAAGTTCCTGAATACTATGTGGCAGTTTATTAACTTTTTCAAAACTACTTATGACGGGTGTAGCCTTTTCAGCTGACAACGCCAGGGTATCTTTTAAATGTTCTGCTGCCGTATCAATATCTGCTGGTGTGGTAAGAGGAATATTCAGTAGACAATTTTTTTCGACTAGTCTCCTGTATTGATCCCAATTAGTTCGCTTGTTTGTAAGACGTTTCGGAATTTCTGTCCTTAGGACGTCGGTACTCATTGTTACTATTACCGGCGAGTGATCGGAAGACAGATCATAGCAATTGGTTGCATTCACATACGTACGTGGAATGCCTTTAGTTACACAGAAGTCAATTAGATCAGGAACTTTCTTTTGATCCGTGGGCCAGTAAGTGGGGTGACCAGCAGATAAATAATCCAGAGACTGCTCCTCTATAGCTTGGTAAAGTTGTTTGCCTTTTGGTGTCGACAATCTTGATCCCCATTGCACATGTTTAGCATTGTAATCGCCACCCGCAAGGAATTTATTGCCCAGCCGGTTAAAATAATCGATAAATTGCTGCTTTTTAATTGCATGTTTTGGAGGGCAGTAAACGGCCGATATTACACATTTTCCAGACCATTCTTCTAAGCAAATATTAGTTGCTTGGATGTGCTCTTTCTCATACTTGCTGTGTACATAATGCTTTATTCTTTTTTTTATCAAGACAGCAGTGCCACCGTGTGCTTTTCCGTCCGGGTGTTGGGTGTCGTATACTAAATATCCGTTAATTTTAAAAAACGTTTTATTCGTGAAGCGTGTTTCTGATATTAGCATGATATCTATACTGTGCTCAATGAGAAAGGCTTGTAACTCAGCTTTATGCTGTGAAAGACCATTCGCATTCCAAATAGCTATTTTTAGGACAGTCATTTTTGGTTTTTGACGATAATTTGCATTAGTGTGTTCATATTTTGCATCATCATGCTCATTTGTTTCTCCATCATCTCATCATCATGAAACTTTGGATCGTTTCAGTTAGTTTGTTTACGGTTGCATGAATTGAGACTTCTTCTTCAATAAAATTAACTTTTGCTTTCGAAGCGGCACCTTTCAGAATGTTTGCATAAGAGATCCCAGGTTGCGCAAAACTGCTGAGATTTGTCCCCAAATTCTCGGTTTGTTGAACAACTGAAGTTCTTGGCGTCAAAGTTCTTTGGTTGTAATTTGCCTTGAGCACTCTTTGCTCATATCGCAATTTTGGATTGATTTTGCGCTTTAAATCCAAGTATACTGGGCACCCTCTATAGTTTGCGGTGTGATTTTCGCCACAGTTACTGCAGCGTTTTACTGAAGGATCGTTTTTCACCTTGTTGCACTGTTTTGAATCGTGAAGTTCACCACAAATAACACAAACATCGTGTAAGGTACAGTAAGCTTTGGTGTGGCCATATTCTTGGCACTTGATGCACTGAACTGGTCCGGTCCTCTTCTTGGGTTCCTCTACCGTGATTTTACGACAGAGTAAATATCGTAGGTTATATATATCGCGCCCTTTCTCTTTTCCTGCATCTGGCTCTAGTTCTAGGCGAAACATAGGTTGAGGTATCTTTTCACGGTTTAGGATATTTGTAATGGATTTGGCATGGAAACCTTTTTCCCTAAGCGCAGAGTGTATTTCGCTTATATCTACAGAGCTCTCAATACCTCTTAAGATAACAGTTAGCCCCTTTTGACTTTTTAGCTGGTATGTGTAATACCGTTTATGGGCTTGGTCGAAATAATTTACTAAGGCTCTGAACCCATTAGTTTCGAATGGCTGTATTTTCACTTCATTTATCTTACCCCTCTTGAGTGAGGTTATATAAAATTTTGAATCAGTTAATGATTTGATTTTTTCCACAAGCTCATTATTTGATGCCTCTCTTGAGTAAATTGGTGGCGGCTTCTCGTTCTTAGCATTATCTGCTGTAGCTTCGGGAGCTTCTACCTCTAAACTGGAATACCTGTTGCTCAGAGGTATTTGGTCTGCAGATTGTTCCATCCTTGTCGCTTTGCTTCTGCTAGCGAGTTGCGCGGATTTTGGACTTCGTTTTCGCTTGGCTTGAACAGTAAAATACCTATCCAATCCCGTTTGCACTAACTGTGTTTCATTACACTGACCTATGTCACTATCAATTTTTTTATTATCGGTCGACGATGAGTTCGTCGCACTGAGTTCATTATTTTTATTTTCATTTAAATTACAATTTATTAAATTTGCTGTTAACGCAATTTTTTTTCGCGGTGATTGTGTTGCATTAAACGGCGGTATAGTTAAATTTGCCAATTGTGCATTATTTTCCTCGTGCATTGTTGATTGTTTCTTTGGGCTATGTTGCACTTTGCCCATTTTAGTTTCACTGTATAGCCATGAGCTTTCTAAATTAGTCCCGTTAGAATTTTGGCTCATCACTTACACATTATTCACTTATTGTTTTTTTATGTTTGTTTATCTTTATTGAATTTAAAAAAAAAACACACACACACACACAACACATAAAAGAAAAAAATAAATAATTAAAAAGAACTAACACTGCACTTTTTGATTATTTTAATTTAATTTTATTATGCGCACATCGATTTTACGTCTATTCATCACGACGGTGAAACCGATTGTTCCAAATAATTAAGATTATTTCTCAAAACATCCGAGCAGTGCTTATCACACTTTTGGGTTTCTTTTTTGTGCATTTTGCCAAATCTACAAAAATAATTTGCGGAAAATGATTCTGTGAACCGTAGCATCCCATTAAGCCCTTTATTGATGGCTAGATACTCGATACTCAGATAAGCAGATAAGTAGTTATTTTTTTTTTTTGCGAATTTGCTAGAAATATTATACACGATAATTTAGCAATCCAATTTGTTTCTGAACTTCAGAAAATGGACTACTTTAACGCACTTTATCTTTTGTGCTGAATACAAAAATATATTTTACTTTGATAAAATAATTGAGTAGTTTATGCAAGCCAATTTTCGATTAGCAAATCCGCCATATTTGCAGAGTTGTGAATTGCTAGAGTATCGAATATCTGGCCCATTATCACCTACATATGCTGCTATTACGAAAAAAAAGTGTTTGTTTATTTATCTCAATACCTGTATTTTCTAAATATTTCAGCTCATCTATTACTGGTTGAAATATAGAATTCCCATACTTTTTCCTGTCTAAGCTATGAAACAACATAACTAAGAATATGTTTTCAAGCTTTGACTGAATCGACTTTGGAATAAATGGCAAACAAATATACACAGATCCTAAATTTTGCAATCCTGCCCTTGAACCCAAGGCATTATTAGTCTCAAATTCATCAAAATACAAAATTAGTGGTAAAACTATATCTTCTTTATTATACCTATTTATTTTTTCATTCCAAAATGTTGTTTGAATAAAACTACTTATCTCACAAGATGGCAATTCAAAATTCTTAAGGTAAGTAATCACAGAATTAAACACATTTGGAGTTCGAAAAAAATTTTCCAACGCAGGTTTCACTGGATTAAGGGTCGGTTCTATGTTTATTGTTTGCAATAAAAGATTATTTTCCTGCCTATCCACGCGCTCTCCAATAATGACACTTTTAGGTTGAATATACGAAGATACCTTACTTAATTCCTTCCTTCTTTTATGGTCTGTTGAAATATTTTGAAACGATTTTTTAAATTGTGATATAATATTCAGTGCAATTTTATCTGATTCTGTCTCTTTGTCGTTAACTTTTATTTCATTTTAAATGTGCGAAAATACATTTGTGTTGTATTGACAAAAAGTAGTAATAATTGATTGAACGTCTTTTCTTTTAATATTTTTCATGCTATATAAATTTTGTATCAGACTACAATTTAATTGTTCTGTAATACCACCCGTTCTTACTGTATTTGATATATCAGGATTAATAGTAAAATTGTTATCATTATTAAAATTTGAGAATCTTCGAGTGAAGCAGAAGCAGATATATCTGTACCTGATATATTTTTAACAGCATCAATGTTGGGATCGACAGCAGCTGATTCTTTGGCGTGCTTATGAATGTGCTTTCTAAAAGTTTCATAATTAGCATAACTTCGTCCTTTTTCACATATGTTGCAAACCAACAAATTTATGGTATACATTTAAATGTGTTAAATAATGTTCAAAATCATTTAACTTATCGTTACAAGTTTCGTTAAAACACTTCATCTTGTCTTTCTTTCAAGTCTTTGAGTCGTCAGCTGTGGATGTAGATTTTTCTTCCAAAATTTAGCTTCTTAGAATTTATAGGCTGCTGAAAGGTACCACAAGATCTGCAAAGGAAATAATTGGTTTTTTGAAAAATCATTTTATTATTGTTACATACCATTATATCCACAAATATAGCATTAAATAAAACTTTTTTGAAATTCAAACTTTGATTTATCCAGTCTAGACTAATTTCTATTCATAGCTATGAGAGTTCCACTATGGACAAAAAGATTTGCAATGAACATGTTGGCATTCATGGTAAATGGTCAAAACTGTGTTACTAATATCAACCGTTCTAGATATTCTTTTTTTTCGTAAATAATTTAAACTAAAATTTACTGAGTTTAAATAATATATTTCACTTAAATAAGGTAGTTGCAAACTTATATGATTGACCTTAAAATTAATATTCTTTAAAATTCAATAAATAAAAATAAATTTAACTCAAAAAAAACTAAAATTCAATTAAAATATGTATTACAATAAACTGTAAAATTTTAATTTGTAATCTCTGTAAGTAATGAATTGAGACTTATAAAGTCAGGGTCGAACTTTTGAATAAAAAGCCAAATAGCCTGGCTTCCTTCCGGGTAGTTCGCATTTAATACTTGGAATGCCTTGAAACACAGATCCACAGCTGCCAATGGACTTTTCGCTTGGTATAATATACTACTAATAATAACATTACAGTGATTAAAAATATTATTTAGGGCGACCAATTAGTTCCGCGTGAATTAATTTCACCGAAAATTTTGTATGGCCATATTAGCTCAGTTATAATATGAGTTTTAAATCCATAACATCAATTTTTTTAAATGAATTGGTTTAACACTGATTTTAGCTACTTAAAAAAATGATGGCGCGGAATTACTTCAGAGAGCTTATTATTTACCTAACGTATCTCCCACAAATATCACAGTAGGCTGGAATGTCAAGTTATATTTTTTTAGCTTTTCCATATACTAACGCTTTCAGTAAGCAAATTGCCGTCCTATAAAGTTAAAGTAATTTGGTTAAGTTAGTATATTACATAAATTATGTGAATGAGTGTACAGTAATACTTACTTTTACGTGTATAAAAAAATATTTTCCAATATTTCATGTTTTGTTAATTTAAGCCTCTTGCTAGTTGGTGTCTTTTTTAGGTAAGCGTGAGCTAATAGATACGGTAGTAGACATAACATCAAAATTTCATTGGATTTTTTGCTGTTTTGCCAACTGTATATCAGGAGAATTTTTTGAATCGGCAATTTGAATAATTTTTGTATTTATTTTTTCCCAGTGATCAATAATCTTGTTTTCAAATCCTTTATACTTGAGTTCGAAAACTAGTATAATAAAATTACTCCCTGACTGTCCTTTCATAAATGGAAATTTGGTAAAATATTGATCTATGCTTGTGCTAGATGTAGGATTTTCAAGCAAGTATTTTTTTTCTGACATCAAATACATATATCTTTCCATGCTGTAATGATGTCTTCGACCGGCTCAAAGTGGGTTTCCAAAAATTCAATTTGTGCCTCTTTATTCAGGGACATAGTGTTACTTTAAGCCAAAGGTTGGGTATCATTATTCATTTTTCGTAATTTTTTTTTTTAATAGTTATAGGTTTCCCACAATTTCCCCTTCGCAATTGAGCGTGTGTTTGGGTTGTACGCAATAAAATACAGGCATTCAGGTTCATTTGGAAATCTTGTTCCAATTTGTGCTGCCAGGTCCTTAAATCGGCCACTTCTTATGACAAACTTTTGTTTGTCCCTAAAACTGTTGAACTCTGCATTTACAATTAATGTAGCCAAAGAGTTTCGATTTTTGTTGTTTAATACTTTGTGTTTGGCGATTTAATTTTGAATAATGATCCCGTTTGTACATTGAAGAAAATTAACGATACTCTTTTCTGGTATCAAAATAATACTATTTATAGGTACAATTTGAAAATAAAATGAAATATTTTAGTTCACGGTTCCATGATAAAATATAATTATTGAAATTGATAATTAAAAATTAAAAGTTGAGGTTATTTTACAATTAAAGAAATTAATATATATGAAGGATTGAATGGTTAAATTATGTAATTTGAAATAAATTATTTTCTATATACTTATGTTCTCTTCTCCCCACTGAAGAATCACAATGATATTTCCACCGTCAATCAAACTGTATATACATACATACAGTCTACGTTTTCAATGAGCTACAACAGCATCGATATCTATTTAATTGGCATGTTAAAAATTGTTCGGTTCTGGTGTTATAGAAGAAACTAATGAATCATAATCATCAAATGTTGTAACACTCATCGTTGTACATCCTGATACATCCTTCAAAATAAAAATTGGTATTAAAGCACACTAATTTAATTAAAAAATATTATTGGTTTACATGATTAGGTAAAAATTGATTCTTATATTTTGCCCAAAACTGATTGCGAGGGCCAGCTTTAGGAAATAAATCTGCTAGGCATTCATATTGCAAATTAGAGAAACTTTCCTTTGTAAACTCTTGTTCTATTAAAAAAAAACTTATTGTAATTTACAGATTTATGTACGCGTACACATAGAGTACCCAAAACCGACATAGCAAACACACAAACTTAATACATTGAAATTGGCTGTTCTAGTTTTAGGGGTTCCCTGAATTAATTCCGTCAAAAAAATTTATTAATTTTGCGGTATTTTCACTGAAAATTTCGTATGACGAAATTAGTTAATTTTTGCAATGAATTAGATGCGTAACATCAACATTTTAAAAACTGAATTAAATTTGCCCGAAATTAATTAATTTAAAAAAAAATTGATGTCGTGAAATTGATTCATGTTAAGAGTATATTGCGTCATACAAAATTCTCGGCGTCCCTCGTTTTAGGGCACTTATATAACCAGCAAAACAAAAAATTACCTACTTGTTTTTACATGATGACGATTGGGAGCATATCTACCGTGAAAAAAATGCTATATTTACAGTTATATAAATTCATTCCAACACTAATTCATCATGCTAACCGGTAAATCACTTTCTCCGTCAAAAAATACACATGTTTTTATAACTTTAAAAATTAATAACTAGTAGCCCTAATTTTTTGTCTTTCTAATCCAATAAATCATTACCACTTAATAGCCAATGTGTTAAATGGATGCCTTTTATAATTTATAAAACCCCATTGCATTGTGGTACCATACTCCATTTTTCTATTATTTAAAATCACATTACAAAAAGAAAAACTTACCAATAAAAATGTGTAAAAAATTTCCCAATCCCTAACTCGCTAATAATGAACTGATGAACTCGCTGTCGTTTTCCATAATAATTACACAATTTTTATGATGTTAATTACATACTTGTTTTAACTCTAATTATTTTGAAAATTACTATGCACTTATTTCTGTTGTTTTTCACAATGAGCACGTCTTTCCTTTTTAGAGTCACAACTGGTTATGATCACGACGGATAAAGAGTTTGATATTGCTATCTTCTTTTACATCATCGAATTATGATACGTTATTGGAGTTGTTCATAATAGTTGTAGTAGTGATCCCTATATTATAGATTAAACAGTACAGTGTAAAATATATAAATTTTTAGCAGTAGCAGTAATTCCTATAATACATAGTAAATATTTTTTAGTTATGGTAGCAATTCCTATATGGCATATTATACTAATGAAATAGAGGAGGCAGCCATGGTAATGATACATTTTGCAATAATCTAAAGTACACGTTACTATAATTTGTGTACCATAACAATATTGGAAAAAAATTAGTAATTTTTTTTCTTCGTGTATACATATATGGATACAACACACCTGTCCTAACTCACTTATTTTCTAGATTTTTTAAAGCTGTTATATTTTTTTGTTGTAGGGATCAATGGCTATCCTTAGAAATATATGACCACTAGGGTGTGCTCTTAGGGCTAGACAGACATTTTTTAATATCCATCTTTATGCGAACTAACATATAGGAACGCTTAACATTGTCCTAAGTCACTTATCTGCTAAATTTTTGGAAGTTGTTATTTTTTTTAGATAGGGGATGCCCACTAACCTTAATGAAGTTTTTGTCATTATTTTTGGATAGAGGGGACCTTCGACTGTCTGTAAAACATGTGTCCATTTAGTTAAGCTCTTTGTGTCAGATTGATTAATTTGTATACATATGTATATCAAATTTCGAATGAAATTTGATTTATTAGAAAATCTAAAACTTTAGTTTATTTAGTTGCTTTTTTGCAAATTCAAATTACATAGTAAGTAAAATAATTTGTTTTATCTAAAAATTCATAATAACGAGAGATTTATTATTCTTACGAACACATTCCAAGAAAAAACATTTTTTAGGACAAATGTTTAATTTTAAGACAAACTTCACACCCGTACCACTTTCGGTTCAGTACTTGTAGTTCCACGACCATTTAATTGTTCAGCCTCAGGTGACGATTCAGTTTTCATTTTGTTACTCTTCCTGGACTTTTTCTTCTTCTTAAGGATCCAGGTCGTTTCCTTTTTCTCTGGTTCAATACCCTCTAATTCGATATGTTCTTTTGAATCCCCAATCATTTTTAGAAGTTCATTTTCTCGCTTTAAAAACTCGATTTCTTCGCTTAGCTTGGCAAATGATTGGTCAATTTTCTGTGGCCTCCCCAAGAGATTCATATTTACCTTTTCTAGGTCAATAGTTGTTTCACTGAATCCAGCTGCTCGCAATGTTTAATTTCTGTTAACATCACTTCTGTCATGCAATGTTTGGCCCTCCCCAGAATCCATAGGGCCAGCCTCCGAAGAGAATGAATTGTCCAGTCAGCTGACTGGAGTATCACCAGCGACGCGGCCCATGGGGTTTCAAGTTCCCCTTACGGGTATCTAATGTTGAACAAACGCTTGAAAAATATATGATAAAGGAACCGAGTACCCTCACGAGAGTACCAAGTTATGCCACTGCAAGAACACCAACTCACTAACCTAAATTTAATTTAATTTAAAATCTTCTCTTCATTACACCATTAATAAAACCTATTTGATTCTTTCGCAATGCAAAACACATAACATAAAATTAATACTATCATTAATAAAACTTGAAGAGCTGCATTCTTTACTTCTTTTAAATCCAATTTCTATTTTGTTATGTTTTCCCATATTGTTGAGACTTTATTTTTATTGTTGTTGGTAGATTTTCTAACAATTTATAAACGACTCTTGAAATGAAATTGGATTTTACTTAGAGTAGAGTTAGCTAAATATAAATTTGTTTAGCTCTGGTATAAAATAAATTGAAAATTAATGGTCATTTGGGTATATTACCTCTGTCTTCCTCTTATTTAGGTATCTTTCGATTATCTACGCGTAAACTAATCACACTTCAACTATGTACCAATAATAAAAGGCATTACATTTTATACTTAACTGGTGGCACATGCAGTTACAAAAACAATAATCTTTCATATTATAATTATAGAAATTCCTTTTTAAATTACACATTTCTTTTTTTGTGTAATAAATTAAAATTATTTTCAAATTAAAAACATTTTTTTTTGCAACTCTACGTGATTTCAAGGAGCTTGAAAATAGGATTTTAATTAGAATTTAATTTCAACACTTTTTTTTGTTATGTGGCACAGAGAAAAAAATCATATTTTTATATGAATTATATGGAATAAACGTATACGTTTGTGTAACAATGTTGAGTCATTTATCTCGTATGACTTTTGTAAGAGGCGCACAGTTTGTCTAGGTTACAAAGAATAAATTTGTTTAATGACAAATGAGTTATGCTATTGTAGTTGCAGTCATTAGTTGAGTTTTTTTCTAAAGTGTATGTTAAATCTGTTTGAGACAACCACAAATTTAAAGATACCGTACCCCATAATTATTTTAAATTCATCCATTGAAATTTATACGAAAAGTTGAAACCGATTATTTGATACAACAAACAAATGAACTGTTTAAAACCATTTTGTACCATTAATTTTGTAAAATACCAATATTTTTTTTTTTTTTGTTAATTTCCGTTTAAATACCATAGTCAAGAAAATCTAAACAAAAAGTTTTTACTTTTCCCAATCCAAATTGGAAATTATTTTTTCGTTGTTAAATATTATTTCCTCGATGTTGTGTATCGAACGCAATAACACCAAAAGTACAATCAATATTCATTTCATTTTTTTGGTTACCAGCAAAAACTTCACCAATAAAATAAACTTTTGGAGCAAAGTGGAAATTTAAAAAAAAAAAAAAATGAAACCCAAATTTAAAATACTACGAATATTATCAAAAACAAAACAAAAGCTTAACTTGCCATTTGATGTAATTGATTATTGGGAACTAGACTGTGAAATAATGCATTTGGGGCTTTAGTTTGGATGTACAAAATAAAATCGAATTGAAATGAAATATTAAATTTAAGGAAACTGAAATATCAATAGCAGTGCTGCCCAAGTGGAAAAAGTTGGAATCAACATGTTTAGATTTTGAACTGTGTTTTCTAAATTATTTATTTCCACCTTTCAAAATATTTTATTTTTGAGGTAACAGAACAGAATTTTAAAATGTTTAGCTAATCTAAAATGGGACAAATCTTTTTGGAATTAAGAGTTTCAGTTTTGAAATTTTCAATTTGTATTTCATTGAAACTGATACTTGATATTTTTGAAATTAGTAGTTTACGAGTTGAATTTAAGAAATGTATTTACACAGCCGTTCCGTCGAGTAAAATAAATGCTAAAATTTAGAAAGTTTTCACTATCATTAACAGTTCAAAAATATCTATATTTTGTCAAT
This sequence comes from Tipula helvola, assembly GCA_963556165.1. Lineage (NCBI taxonomy): Eukaryota > Metazoa > Arthropoda > Insecta > Diptera > Tipulidae > Tipula > Tipula helvola. Next base: position 295,439,866 of record OY744482.1, on the reverse strand, counting down.
TTCTTTTGCTCCCAAAAGATACTTCTAGAATAAAATTTTAGTTTTAAATTCTTCATTTAAACGTCAATTCGTAAGTACATGAACATTTGAAGAAAAATTAAAAAGTTATAAATTTGAATATTGGACAGTTATTAAATTATTTTGTAAAGATGACTTAAATTATGCAAAAGTCGTCGATAATCCTTAAATAATATTTTCTTCTTTTTCTTCTTTAACTTGAATCAATTATTTTAATTCGTGTAACCACTAAAAATAATTAATTCAAGTTAAAGAAGAAAAAGACAAAATTATTAAATTTGCTTACACAGGAATAGCGCTGTGTGAATGTGACGAAGAAACAAAAAATTGTAAGAGAATTTGGTTGTATTAGTACAATTCGCTAATACAACCTGCACAGTACATTCTGTATAAATAGAATGAAAATTGTGGTACAATCATTTTTTTTTTCATAATCATAAGCTCATCAGTTCGAAACTGGATTAAATTCCCTCGGATAATTAGCTGCAAGGCTTCACCTTTTTGTTGGCAGTGTATTTACAATTTTGCTTAAACAAACTGTATCAAAACTTCGAAAGAAATTTTAAATACTATAATATGGTTCGAAAAACCACAATCACAGGTTGCTAATAATAGCCTAGGGGGTAGCTGGCTTTTTCATTAGGTAAACAATTTCTCAATGTAGCAGTTTACAATTTTGATTATTCATTACCCTGTTAAAGTTAGCCGAAAGTTTCAAGCTGAAAGTAAAAAGCCGATAATGCAGATTACGTTGTTAACATTCCAACCGAAAATAAAATTTTTTGTGGTTATCAGCCGAATGTAAATAGGATAACCGGATGGATTGTAATAAAAAAAATTGTAAATAGTCGTACGTGGAAAACTTAGCAATAACTATTGACAAGTCACATCAATAAAATACATCTCCAGACATAACACTCTACAGAATGATTTTATACAAATTTTCTAATGATTTTGAGCTGAATTTTTTTCCTACGGTATTTATTGACAAGTCACATCAATAAAATATATTTCCAGTCGTATAGACTGATTTCGATAGATTGATTGATTAAGATGTACGAAGAAGCCTAAGCATGATTCCCTGGAGAGGCCAGGTCCACCGTACACCCTTTTATATATATATATATATATATATATATATATATATATATATATATATATATATATATATATAACAAGACCGAAGGATAGGAAAGGAATGTTAGCAATATAGACCCGACCCGGTTTCAGCCACCTATGCGGTCGATGGTTAGTAATTTTTGTTAGCTTTTTTTCCCACAAGTTTTGAGTCAAAGCTAACATGATCAGTGTTCCCCATTAGTGCCGCAGGTTTTTTTTTTTTTTTTTTGAAAAGCTGTAAGGATTTTTTTTTTTTGGCTCAACTATTTTTTACGACGGATTCCAAAAAAGTTGGCCAAAAGTGAAAAACTAAAGTATCTACAAATCTGTACCCAGGGGTTTTTTGGGTCGCTGATTACGAATCTGAAATCAGAGTTTGAAAATTTAGCCCCCTTCATCCTCTATTACAACCCCTATTCGCTAAACAGTCTGTATATCATGTCACGATCAAGCTGCATATTATTTGAATGCTTGTTTGAGTCGTTGATTACAAATCTGAAGTCAGAATTGTAAAATTAAATAATAAAAACGATTTATGCGCAAAGCGCAACAATTACTGTATTTCCAGGACAATATTGTAACAACAATTACACAAAAAATGTCGTAAGTAGTAGTAGATATCAAAGAAAAAGGGATTAAATAAATCAAAACTAAATTTATTTACTTTTTCTCAACAAAATACCACTTTTGAAAGGTGAAGCACATTTGAAATTGGAAAAATTCTGGAAATTTCGATGTCAAAAATGCTTCTCGCTCTGGTCGACCAATCACTGAAAAAGTCGATGAAATCTTCCAAAAAAACGAAGAAGACCGACACATAAGCAGCCATTAAGGAATTAAACATCGAACCCAAAACAGGTTCAAACCATTTTAGGCTGGATACACAAAAAAGCTCGATGTTTGGGTGCTGCAAGAATTTTCGATGAAAAACTTGGGTGACTAAATTACCATCAGCGACTTGCTACTAAAACGCAACGAAATCAACCCATTTTTGAAGCAAATCATTACTGGCGATAATAAATGGGTACAATACGAGAACGTCGTTTGAAAAAGAGCAAAATCAAAGAAAAGTGAACCACCACAAACGACTTCAAAGCCAGAATTGACGCCCCATGGTGAGATAAGAAGGGAATCGTACATTATGAGGTTTTAGAATTTGGTCAAACTATTGATTCTAATCTACTATCAACAATTAACCAGGCTGCAGCAAGCAAATGAAAACAAAACGGTCAGAATTGATCAGTAGAAAGTTTGTTGTCTTCGATCATGATAACGCCAGACCATACCTATCTTTGATGATCCGGCAAAAATTGATAGAGCTCGGCTGGGAAATTTCGACGCATCCACCGTATAGCCTGGACCTTATACCCTCTGACTACCATTTGTTTCGATCTCTGCAAAACTCCCTTGAAGGTGTAAAGTTAGCTTCAGAAAGGACTGTGAAAATCACTTGGTCAAGTTTTTCGCCGATAAACGTTCGATGGTCGTAAATTAAAATCTACTCGTGTTGTTTCTATATCGGTTACAGTAATTGTTTCGACCGTGCTTGGTTCATAACCAAAGGTAATAGCCTGAATATTATAGGCTCCCGGTAGTAAAAGTGTCCAATACTCACCACGTGTCGTAGTTCTAATGGGTTTTTGTTCTAAATTTCTAACGTACATTTCAGCATCGGGAATTGGGTATCCATTTATATCCTTGACTAGACCATTAACTCCTATGTGTACATTTTTTATGTATTCAATTAAACTTCTCTTATTTTTTGGCACTCCGAAGGAAGTTCACTTGCCGCTGGTAATTCTACTGTTAGCTCAAAACAATTTGAGAAAACAAAATTAAAATCATATGCAACATTTTTAATACCACCGGAAAAGGTTTAGTTACAATCCTCCCCCATACACATCACTGGATGATTGTTAACATAAGTTTGTGCCAAATGCTTGAAAAGTGCATCAAGTGCCTAATCCAACGCATAAACGCAATGGTTTCAGGTTGCCTGCGTGCATTTCGCGGATTCGTATCAAATCGATCAGGAAAATCACGATTTAAATCAACACCCACACCATTCGAACGGCCATAGTAATTTTGTAATGACTCACAATTGCCTTCCTTTAAACTGGAAAACACATCTGTATTCATCAATGGCATCAAAACTATATCCGTTATGTTCACCAATATTGTTACCTCGGGCACCGTACCATAATTATTCACTAAATACTGGGCCAAATAAGCCATTTGCTCGCGATCAATTGTTTCATCGCCATGCATATTTGCCACATATTTAAACATTGGGGTCAACAGCGAACGGTGTCTTACATTTTTTGTTATCTCGATCACAATTAAATCTCGACCATCCAATGATTTTCCAATCGTAAATACTTTCACCAAGTCTGGATTCAATTTTTGTAGTCTTGAAAAAAGATATCCTAAATTTCTTCATCCAAATGATAGTGGGGTGTTACCAAAAAATGTTCATCCTCCTGCACCGAATTAACTTTGGGCAACGTGGACAAAGTGACACACTTCTAATTACCAACTGGAAACAGGTTTTGCCATATAAGAATATTAACGAAGGTCTTCATGATATTCGTGCATACAGTAGTTTTTATGCTAAACTACTACCGATTGATATCAACTTAATTTTTTTATTTTCGGCGGTTATATGTAATACAATCTGCATTACCGTGTTTTACTTTTGCATGTAAACTTTCGGGTGGAGTAATACAATCTGCATTATCGACTTTTCACTTTCGGCTAATTTTAACAATATCTGTTCATTCTTTGGTGAAAAATAATAAAATCGATTTATTGCAAGATTGTGTCAAGCCTTTTAGCAGGTATGGCAGTTCAAACATGTAAAATAATCCATCTAAATAATTTCAATTTCACAATGCTATTTTCTAAGAATTGGAAGATATGTTGGTAAAACTTTTAAAAATTGTAGGGCAAGAACAATCCACAGTCGATATACGATGATATACATCCAAACATTTACCAAAAAATATTTACTGGTTAGAACGTTCTTTTTTTTTTTTTCGCTGGTGCTACATCCCATGGAGGGATTTGGCCGCTTCATTTTTGAAGTTTCGTAATCATTTTTACAACGGATAATGAGTGATTAGTTCATTGATCCTTACATTAAACAAGCCGTGATTTTTCATCACCCGCCGGGAATCGAACCCGGGACCTCCGGAGCTTAAAGCAAGCATCCTAACAACTGTGCCACCGGGGCGGTTAGAAAGTTAGATTCAGGCTATTTAGTTACACAAATTTGAATAAAAGACCATTTCTGCAGTCCGTTAGCCGTGCCGGATAATATTTATGGAACTCTGGATTTTGTAAAACCTAGTACGGTGAGTTTTCGGACCAGCTATATAATATGTAAGTTTTATTAAAACAAATTTATTTGGTATTTAGCTTATTTTTTTTATTAATTTATTGTCGACGTTTCAACGGCTTTATTCCGTCATCCTCAGGACAATTTTTTTACAAATAAAAAAACATACAAATTTCAAACAAAATAACAAGTCCTTACAAATGTACATACATGAAATTTGTATGTTTTTTTATTTGTAAAAAAATTGTCCTGAGGATGACGGAATAAAGCCGTTGAAACGTCGACAATAAATTAATAAAAAAATAAGCTAAATACCAAATAAATTTGTTTTAATAATTAAAATAAAGCTTAATAAAATATGATATAATGTAAGTTTTAATAATACTTTCAAATCTACCTGTTCAAATGTATTGGTAGATTATAAAAATATGTCTGCAAGACAATTCATGTAGCCATTTAACCTTGAAAGCCTAGAAAGATATTATGAGGAAGACTGGATTTTATGCAGTGCGATACGTCAAATTTGATTCTTGCAATCAGCGTTTAATAATCTTAATCGAAATGTAGCCTTAGATTAAAATTCGGGAATCTCCAAGGATATCTCAATATCAAAAGCGACAATCTCTGTTTTACCCAACCGAGCAACTTTCATCAAGTTGAAACCCGTTGTGGGTACAATATGTTTTTAACGTAATTCTCGGCAGCCTTTTCTTGATTTTGATAGTGAGCTTACACGAGTACTTCTTTAAAAACATTTAATAATCAAAATAAATCCAATAATGGAAGTAAATCCATCACCGATAATACCGTTGAGAACCGGCAAAAAAACTGATAAAGAAAGAGTTGGTAACGTTAGCATTAAAACACAAGTATTTTAGGTTATACCTATTCTGATAATGAACTTTACGTTTAAAATATATTTAAGATATTATTCGAAAGATTGTCTCACCTACCCGCAGTTATCCGGTTCTTGACCTGTTTCATAAACAATTTTACACAAAATTATGCAACAAACGACAAAAAAGGCCAAGGCCCAAAAATGAAAACTATGCCTCAAACACAACTGACAAAATGTTCCTTATCTGATAGGGATACTAAACACACCAAGTGTCAAAATTCATTTTTAAATATTTTCGTACGTCGGTTGTTGTGCTATCCTGATAAAATCAAGTTTCTTCACTGCAATCAATTTAGTTTTACAACTAGGAAATCGAAAGAGGAAGCACTATTGCATTATCTAAGTCAAATTTTCGTTTAATCAATATCTCAGAAAACCTGCAGTTTTATTCATTGATATATCGAAAGCCTTCGACAGTGTTGGCCACTCACTACTGCTATCGAAACTGTTTCACATTGGGATTAGAGGAAAATCTACTATTGATTTGCAAATTATCTTAGTAATCGCCAGCAGATAGTCAAAATCAGTGATACCATGAGCAGCCCGGGAGTTATAACTGTGGTGTCCTCCAATTTTCCTATTTTATTTCTGATTCATTTCAATTCCATCTTTGAAATGAACCTCTCGGGACGCACCACTGCGTTTGCTGACGATCTGGCATTAGCTTTCTCAGCGAAGGCAGGCTCCTTAAATTTGAAATTGCAAATTGAAAACGATTCGAACCTATTAGGCAAATAGTTGTTCTCTAATAGGCATGCTGTCAGCGAAAAGTCAAAAATAATGTACTTCGGAAAACATGTTAACGTGCCAAACTTCGACCCTATAGCATATCAACCGTACTTATGTGAGAGAAATCAGTACCCATCACAGTATTTTACCATTGGTCAAGTATTTGAGCGTAAATACTTAGGCTTAACATTCGACTCTACATTAAACTGGAATGCTAACCTCAAAAGTGTCCGAAAAATGTTATAACTGCTATTTATAAATTTTACAATATCATTAAATACTGCATTAGTGTACCTTACAAAACCAATACCATGCTTTGATAGAATCAATAATTATGTACGTTATTTCATGTTGGGGTGGCACCTTCTTTTCAAACATTGGGAATCTGTTCATTGCACAAAAAAAAAAAATCTAAATATACAGTTGGTATTTGGTACTAGTAATATTGAATAAGAAAATCAATAAGACTAATGGACATAAGTCTGATCCTAAAGCATATCAGTGATATATTAATATTTTTGCGAATACTGCCATTAAAAATGCATTCATTTTGTGCAATACAGCAAAATAAAAAGCCACCAGGATCATAGAACTTCCGATTTAAAGATTGCAAATGTTATTATTTAAAACGTTTTACAACTTCCAATAATGTTTAAGTATTAGTTGAAATAAACAGTAACAATGACTTTTCGAACAAATCAAAGCTAGTGAAAAATGTAGCTAGGATCAGCAGCCTTAAATACTACAATGAGATAATGAATCCTAACGAATCTAGAGTTGTCCGATAACTATCCACACAGTGTATTCAGAGAGAAAATGACACCAGATATTATTCCAATTTCTCACAATTTTTAGTATGTATAGAACATCTGCACGTCCTACCTGCGGTTGGAACCGTCTTGCATTGAAGTTTCATCAAAATATCTTCCAATTCCCAAAAAATTACAATTAAAAGTTCTTATATTTGACAAGTGTGAATTGACATGTCTGCCAAAATGACTGCCAGTAGAGAAACAAAATTTTGCTTTTCCATGATAAAGCTTCAGCCCATAAAACCAGAAATAAGTCCCAACTTTTATATCTTAATGTGGAGTTGTTTCATTATGAAAATAATCCCCACTTTTAAAATGAAATAACTCCCAAAAAACGAAATGAAATAATTTTAAATTTTTTAATCTGGAAAAGGGGAGATTTAATTTTAAAATATTCCGGTAAATTATGGAGATTTATTTTCAGATTTTATAATCTAATTAGCAATCTTTCCTATCTAAAACATTTATCAGTTCTATTTTATCACGACGATTAAGACATCCAAAAATCATCTTGAAATGATTGCAGCGATATAATTCCTTTGATTTGTTTCCGTAACAAAGAATTTAACAATTTAATTCAAATTCGCAATCCGCTCCAATAAAACGTTCATCATTTCTATTCTAATTTCGAACACAACGAAATGGAAATATCCAAATAACAAATTGAAACAACCGAGGGTTCTCGATTTTACTATTAGAACAAATGAAAGTTGGAATTTGGATTTTAAACAGAAATTGATTCTTGTCACGGAACAGGTCAAAGCGTTAACATATTAGTCGACAATGTTAGATAATTTAAAAATTTAAAAAATTAACAACCCCAAATTTTCTTTCATTAAGCAATATCTGACCTTGATATTCTATGGTGTACATTAATCATGCTCAACCGCTAAAATTTCACATTGGGGTTAACCTATTAAACTAACGATTATTCGAAAAAGTGAAATTTAGAATCTTAGGGATTGTTCACACCAAGCGCGAGTAGCGAATTGCGAGTAACCTTTTTTTAGAAAATTTTGACATAAAATACACATAAACACAATGGATTTTTCGATTTATAATATAATTACGATTACTTTGTTCAAAATAAACTAAATTTAGCCCTAAAAATTCTTTAAAATTAGAAAAATTACTAAATTCGTACAAAGATGAAATATTCGCGCATTCGCTAAAAAATAAAATTACGTTCCACTCGAGTTCTACATAATTTTTATTCGTACGAGTATTGACATTCGTACGAGTATTTTTTTATAAATCATTTCATCGAATTATGAATATGGCCATGTTGGCGTTCAGCCATCTTGCACTGTGACCTAAAAGATTTTTTTGTGCTTGGACCCTGCTTAATTATCCGTCCAGTCAATATTCAGGTTCTTAATGAATCTGATAATACTGCCGGCCTGTACGCGATACAACTATCTGGGCTCATTGCTCTCCCTCCTAGATGTTTACTATAACATGCACTTCTGCTAGATAAACGATAGCATTGGTACCCAAGGACTTCGAGAGGGCAACCCCACGGGAATGGTAAGTCGCCTGTAGGTCACACAGCTCTACTACAGGAATGCTAAATAAAACTGGAGGGTGCCTAGTATCCAGAGTCCGCATACTTGACAGACTGATTAACCAATGAGCCATTCATCCTTCGGCATATGCTGTTCCACCTTTGGTTAGGGTTTTTAGAGTTTTTTGTCAAAGGTTTCTACTTTAGCACCGTAATTTGGCCAGTGCCAAATGGCTTAGTTACCAATGGTAACCCCGAGGAGGCAGCAACAGGCACAAGAACAGCTCACGTGATGCTCACTCTACTGGAAGGTTACGGTGCTGGTCGGTTAATCTACTCAACTTTATTCCCCCCCCCCCCCCTCTTCTAATAGATGCCAAACCATCTATACATGTCTAAGAAAATCGATATCTTAAAACGTTTTCGAATAATCGTTATTTCAATAGGTAAATCCAATATAAAATTTCAGCGGTTGAGTATGATTAGATAGAAAATTTTGAGATGTCGATTTTCTTAGACATAATATTAAATTTTTAAATTGCCAGACATTGTCGATTAATATGTTAAACGCTTTGATCCGTTAATAAGTTTAGGGGATTGGCTTTGTGAAAGCCCAAATAGTTTAAATCTTAATAAATTTTGTCTATTTGGATTTTTTTTAATTTAGCATTAAGTTCAAATATTTGATTTGAATGAATTTTTCCTTGTACATAATAAATTCGGCCGATTGTATGCTTTTTAAACACATACAAACGCATTTTTGTTGTTGTTGTAAAATCTAGTGTTAATAAGGACAAACTTCATTCGCATATTTTCTACATCATTGTGAATAGTGTAATTCGATACAGGACTGGTTTACGCCCGTAAGATGTTGCGAACTGCAGAATAACCACCTTCATACACAGAGTATGCTTTATTTAGAAAAATAAAGCAGCTTATTACAGTTTGTTTAATTTTAATATTGTATCTATCATTCTGTACCAAAACACAGCAAAAAAAAATTCGGTGTAAATATGAGAACAGTTTCGATATCGATTTAGCATTACTACAAGAGCATTACTATATGTACACACAAGTTTCATCTCTGATAAATTTTCCTAGTACTGGCGAACTAGTTCCACGAACGTATGTATTTTCAATTTCTATTCGAGTCTATAATCTTCTAAAAATTGTAAATAACGAAATTTATATACATCGGTGCAAAATCGGGTGGAAAATTTTACCGATACTAAACCTCAACCCACTAAATTAATTAAACATTTCTTGAGTAAATCTCAAAGAAAGCAAATTAATATTTTTTTCATTCCAATACATTTTGGAAAATAAAATGGAAGGAATTCTATACATAGCTATAGGTAGTTGACCTAAAAAACTGAAGAATTTAAAAACATAATTAGATTTTTATGGTTGATCTAAATTCAATAGTATCTAAATAAGTCCTTTATTTCTAATTCAACGAACTTAGCTTCAGAGGCGAATCGCTGTCTTTAATATACATACATATTTACTTTGTAATTTGTATATTTTTCATATAAAATTAAAGCACACAAAAAAGCTCGATAATAAAACTTTTTATAGTAAGACGACAAATAACAAAAAATTACATTTAAAGTAAATTAATTTAAGCAAATATAATAAAAAAAACTTCAAACATTTTTGTTTTCCTATTTTTTAAGTTTAGTAAAAAAAAAACATGAAAACTATATCTCAAAACTTATTTCAACTTCATTTAAAAGTTTAATAAATATTTTCATATTTTTTTTTCTCGTCTTATATTCTGTGGCTTTCTTTTTCATTTTCATAAATTTAATAATCTTAATTTTATTGAAAAATATAGCTTAAAACGGAATTTTATAGCTCATACTCGTATATGCGACACAGTCTGAAATGATTTCCAATAATGCAATTTTTTAAATTACAAGAAAGTTTTGCTATAGCTTAATCATAAATTGAGATAAAGTGGGCTTATATCTTGCTTGTTTTATGTGATTTTAACTCAGATTTTTGATTATAAAGCTCTAAAGCTTTTGGCTACATTTATTTTTGATTTTTTGTAAATTTATTTTATGGCATAATTATTAGAATTAGACGATTAGACGAATCGGGCGATGCTTTTTGAACCATTTGCATTTTACAATTATTTTCTGTTATTTTGAGCATGGAAGGCCTTTAATTTTGACCTTCCCTCAAAGTTTTCGTTGCTCCCGACAAAATAAATCCACCGGCGGACGATTTATAGACATATAATTAAAAATATTATTTAGAATTGTGACGAGTTGAACAGCAATGGTTTTCGCATTCGCTTCATATTCGGCCTAAAAGTAGATCCAGTACTTTCTATATTGAATATCTCTGGTACTGTTTTAAATCCTTAAAAAAATAAAATATCCGTTAACAGAGTTTCCACAAAGTTCAACATTTTTTTTATAGTTGGCAAATAAACTCAATACTTCTGAATGCTGCATCGTTGGTAATTCAAGGTTAATATATACTAAGAGAATTTATTACTCGGAAATAATACCTTCCGTGATGATTCCATAAAAATAATTTCCGAATAATTTACATGTCATTGAAATTTTAATCAATAAAACGTTATAGAAAGAATTTAGATTTAAAAGCTTACTGTTTTTTGCCATCAGCAGGGAGATTTAGAAATTTAAGTTTCAAATTGCACGGTAACCTATTCATTTTATGTTAAAGTAACCTATGTAACAGGTGGTTAGGCATCTATTGAAGGGGGGAGGGGCTATTAATATAACATCTCCGTAACCTTCCAGTAGAATGCGCATCACGTGATTTGGTCTGGTCTTGTATTACGCAGCTGCGTGATGAGTACAATTGTGTAAGGGGTAACCTAGTCACAATTCGCAAGTATACATGTTGCCTCCTCAGGGTAACCACTAGTAACTAAGGCCATTTGGCACAGGCTAAAGTATGGTGCTAAAGGAGAAATTCTTGAAAAAAACCTAATCTAAGGTGGAACAACATTATGCCGATAGATGACTGGCTGAAAAATAATAATAATAACCTATGGAACAATTGTCGAAATTTGTTTGGGGTAATACTGTGATTTTTTCTTGAAATTTTATATTAGCGCCAAAAAAATGCAACCTTTTTGTTGAAAGCAGGCATCCAGATGCTGGATTGCCACATTTATGATCAGCTTAAATAAATCCTCGGAGGCTTTCTTGAGAAAATCTTTTTTACGGTTTTTTTATTTATTTATTTATTTACATAAAATTTGGGACACCCCGTTTTGAGCAAGAGCTCATTTGTTACAGGGTATCTGTATAAAACAAGGGATCAACGACGTAATAATAATGTTTTGCTTCTAACCGCAATTTTTGAAGATCCATTCGATCTAACCAGGATGTTTAACAAACTCTCCAGTATGTGCTTTTAAATTCGGCAATTTTACATCGTCTTCGAAAAGCCCTCACAGGTTCCGGGTTGTTGAGGAATTTTAGCATAAAGCACATTTCGTATACGAATATGTATTTTAAATTGGTCAATATAAAATATAAAATTATTTTTGAAGAAAATAATAAAAAACCCGTTTTCTCTTCTACTACTAAAATTTTTGTTTTAGGATTGCATGCAAACAATGCTAATACGCATTGCTTTCTACTAAAACCTACCTTTGTGCAATATTTCGACCAAAACTATCAATATTTACGTAGATCGGGATTTTCGGCCAAACTCATCAGCTTTTCAGCCGATTGTTTTCGCAGAAATGGATACATATTTGAAATTTGCTAATTTTACCAGCAGGCAGTTGTGATGGTGTTGGTTTTTGTTATGGTGTTGTGGTGGTTTTCCTATTATTAATAGCTGGCATTTAATCTTTTCTACTGGTTGCCTTTCGTTGTCTACCCCTTCCTATAGCCTATAATGGAAGAACGAATGTCACTGTATCTAAGGATCGTTATTTGCATAGCGCAAAGTAAACATTTAATCTGGTTTTGACATCTCCTCTTCATAAGATAAAATTAATGATTTGGAATGGACGGCCATAGGCCTCGATCTAGCCCCAACTGAATATTTATGGGATTTTCTGAAGAGGAAAATCTGTATAAGAAGTGTACGTTGGGAGTTTCTTGTTAGGTTAAGATTATTATGTGCCCCAAATTTTTGCTTTGTTTGGGATATGAGTATAATAGCGGTTAGTGGTTAAAGAAACGTATTTGTGTTGTTAATAAATTTCCGTTTATGCGAGTGAACTAAAAAGCGTGACGAAAAAAATTTGTATAGCCAAGACACCAAACGCAGGAGAAGTTATGCGAAAATAGTTAAATAAATAGTAACCTTGAAACTATTTTTATTTACTTTATTCTGAGGTTACCGCTTGGTGAGGGCTATTAACAGAGAGAGAAATAAAGATGAATATGGTTTGGTTACTACTGACTTTATTAGTCAATTTTTCTGATTTATATTCAAAATTTGTCCTTGACAATTATATGCAGAATTGCATAGTGGATATATGTATGTAACTATACACTTTTAATTTGATCGTACATGGTTAACCCTTCTGTTGCGTAATATATGTAACCCTGTGCATACTGAATATACAGTGATGTTTCGCATGGCAACCACTGTAGGTCTGGCGGATTATTCGTTCCGTCTTCGTCTTGGTCGGTGACGTATTATAAAACCTATCCCAACCGCTATTGACGCACATAGGATATAAGATGTGTAGCCACATAAAGATGAACATGATGAAAGTGTTCGTTGGTTGTGTTTGTTTCTTTCTCCACCAGACTAGAGATTTGCTCTTCTATAGCCCGTGTGTTTTTAGTGGTTATTACCTCATTTTATTCGTCTATTTGATATCACAATTGGTAAATCCTTTAAGCTCCTTTAAGTATGGTACAATTCCGAAGTTGTCTATGGTGCTTTCGAATCTATCGTAGACCAGTACGCTTACGTGGTCGTCCTTTAAGATACATCCCGAAGCTAACTTGAGTACTCCTGACTTGAATATTGCTACAGGTAAGTAGCTGATCCACACCCGATTGTGACAGTTGTTTCCTTTATCATTACGAACACCAATTGGTTTGGTGTGTGCAGCTTTATCCAAAGATTCGATGTAACCTTTTTGAAATTTTTTAATTTTTGTAATATTGCGATTTCACAGTCGGTTCATTTAGATATCTCTCTAAATTCAGTTGTTGGTACTATATATCGTCACTTGAATAATGAATTATTGTATATGCAAAACTATAGTTTTGAGATATTTGTGTTTAAAGTTTCTCTCCCTTACAATTTTCACAAAAAACGCATTAACTTAAAAACGGATAAAGCTTATTAAATCAAATTTTGCTATCGACTTCTACACTATAAAGACGAAATGTCTGTAAAATATTGACTCAGAATGTGCATACTGTCATATCGAAAAGGGAGTTCAAACAGGACCATGTACCTGTACAATATTTCAATTCAATTATTGGGTAGAACAATATCGTATACAATGTTTCATTTGTATGGTGTACAATATTTCATTTCTGAGTTATACAACGTTCGATGCATAACAAATAATTGTAACCCTGTAGTACAAGTTTTTATTATTTTTCCATTGTGTACAAAAACAATAAAATTTAGATTTATAAAGTACATACAATTTTTCAAAATTCTACCGTTTCAGAAATATTTTCAAAAATGATTGCAATGAGCGGCATACAATTATTTAATTTTTACAAAATAATCATAACATAATTATAAAATACCTTATATGCTTGTACGATATTTCATGATTGAGGTAATTACCACTTTCAGTATACAAGGAAATTTTAGTATCAAATTTAACCCCCAGAATTTCTTGATAACCCCACGGAAAATTTTTTGTACATAGATTAAGGAATGGTGATTCTTAATCAACAATAAACCAGAAATCTTGTATACAACACTTACAAGAATTGTATATTCAAGTGACGATATGCAAGTCTTACCTTCACTAGTATATTGGGAATAGTGTTACTACTGAATATTTGTAAGACCAAGTGATAAGGGAATTGAAACATCGATTATCACATATCCCTTCATTAATCGTGTCCTGGTTGTTACACTTTTGAATAAGTGGTGTGACTTGCGCAATTCGTAACCAGGAATTGTTATGGAAGCTGGTATAATGTTCTCTGATGGCTCCTAGCTGTCCTTCAAGTTGTGATGGATTCAATAAATGTGGATGCAGGATATTGAGGTGTGCATTGTGTATAACACCTAGCAGTCATCTAGCACGTCTCGTCAATTTCCAATTACGACGGCTAGCCCAATGGATCTTATCAAAATGGTTAATACCTGCTGTTCCGTTATACGCGTGTCATTTATGATTTATCCAGACGCTGCAAGCCCTTCTAAATGTTGATAACCGCTTGTTTTGTGGCATTTCGGTTATGTTTGAAGATTTTTTACAGTGTTATCCTCCGCTGTAATAAATGATCTTCATCGTTGCAACTGCTGCAGATAGTCCCTTGACTATATTTTCCAAAAATCGTCTTCAATCTTTTGTACTAGATGCCAGCGTGTCTTTAATGATTACATATTTGAATTACTCTCAGAAACTGCATTCATTGGCCCGCCTATTAGAAAATGTGCAGTTGTTCAAAACTCCAAGTTTTCCGGATCGTCGTAAAAGGCCGCTAAGTATAAAGTGTCAGGTTGTTTTATCCTGTTGTAATAACCTTGCAATTTCTGGTTCTAGAGTTGCAGCCTTCTTGCTCTGTTGTTTCAATACTAGATCCGCACCAACAAAGTTAGTCCCATTGTTCGAATAGATATCTGTACACAAACCCCTGCGTCACGTGAATCTACCATAAATGCTTCTGCTATTAATCCGCTGATTACTTCCACAAGTACGGACTTGGTGGCCATGCCCACAAACACCGCAATGTACCCTTGCTATCTTGTTCTTTAGTTTAATCGGTCCACCATAATCAATATCCACCTTGCTGAACAGTCGCGAAGGAGTCACTCTGCAGATCGGCGTAGATCGCAATTTAGTTAGTTTAGCGTTGTTTGTTTAAATCTGAAACATGTAACATATTTCTGTATAATGTGCCGTGCCAGATTTCTGCTATTAATGATTCAGGATTTATTGCGAACTTTTGCCAATTTTATTTGTATGCTCCCGTGAAGTGTTGTCGTGTTATGGGCATCTTCAATTATTTGTTTCCTGATTGTGCTTTCCTTCGGTAGGATTATGGGTAGCTTTGAACTCATTGATAGTTGTGGTTTGTCCATGTAATTGTAATACCTTAACGTTGCTGACAACTGGATTTAAAGCCGATAGCTTAGATTTCTTATAAAATATTGTCCCTTTCATCAATGCCTGAATTCCTTACGGAAGTAGCGATGTTGTTCAATACAAATTATCTGGGCTTTTGCGAGCTTCAGTTCTGGTATTGTCAATGCCTTCGACTGTTGCCATTGTTTAAGAATATGAAGATTTTGAATCTTTGGCAGTACAAAAATATACGCTTCAACTTATGAATGCTTGAACTGTTATCAATTAATTTATGTAGTACGTTTGATTTCTCTTCAGCGGTTATTGTGAGACAAATTATATATTCCACGATATCCTTGTAGTTGTCGGATTGCGTCTGTATTTTTCTGCAAAAAGGTCGATCCCGTCCACCATATTGATCCTCTTGTTGTGCTAAATCAGCTGATTTTATCTGTTGGTACGCAATTCCATTGTAGCTTAGGTTACTTAACTTTAATCTGAGATACTTGATTGACAACAAAGGTTTCTAACTTTGTGACTTCAGCCCAAAACTATAATGGAGTCAGTTTAAGCGAACATCTCTACATCTTGGTGGTTCATGGTGTTCTTGACATACACTATAAGCCTGGATAACAGATGCGCTGCATTAATTCCAGCCTAGGAAATGTCAATTTTCGTTTGATTAGGGCAACTCTGACTTTTGCTGCTAACAAGCTAGGCTTGTTACCAATCATCAGTACATCCCTGTAACTCCAATTTTTGCGCTGACGTTGCTTTAACCATATTGGTACTTTTATTTTGCTTAAATTCCCCTAAATCGATTTTATATTTTTTTCATTTTTGTTCTTCTGGCAGCTTATCATCTGTCTATCAACTCTCCAAGTCTGTTCCATTAACAGCTTTGCTGCTAACATTATTGGTTATAGCCAGCTGACTGAGTTTTCATTTTGTGGTTGATGTCAATTGTATCATTCCTTATGCAATGAAAATACTCCGCTCTGTGCAAGCCTTGTCAGCTGTTGTTGAATGGTTACAACCTCTTCAACGCTGACACAGCACAGTAAGTAGATCATCCAAGTAAATATCTCTTCTGATGATCTTTGCTGCTGTAGGATGATTGTTGTTTTCATCAGCTGCCAATTGGCATACGTTGCAGGTTCTGGTGACTATAGTGCATCCAGATTTGCCGGAACGTCTTTTTCGCATCTGCTATTAATACGAAAATATGTGTTCGCAACCTTAAGATAATATCAATTAGACCACTTTGAATTTTAGGTTCATCATTATGTCGTTCACGGATAGTCCCGATGAGGTTTTGCTGGATACATCGAATACTTATCTCAGTTTTGTGGTAGTACTTTCGTGGTTTATCCTTCCATTATGTGGTATGTATAGTATGTTGGACTATCACCTGGCTCATCTCTCACTATAGCAGCATATGTCCATGCTTTAGATAATCTTCCATTAATTCGAGATAGAGTTTGGTGAATGGCGTATCCCTCAAAAATTTCCTCTCGATTTTCAGTCGTACTACCTTCTCTCTGGATTCTCCAAGTAAATGATGGTTGCATCTTTAAAGGTAAGTGCACGGTGTATTTTTCATCTGTTAGTCGAGCTGTTTTTTCTATATATAATTTTTCTGCGCCTGCTTCCTCCTGAGTAGGCGTTTTTTTTCTTGCGGGGTGATCATTGACAAACTTATGACCTCCTGGCTGCAGCATGTGCTTCCCATTATGATCCAATTAAATTAAGTTTTTTGGACAATTGGATATTGTGGGCGTCCTTTAATGATGTGACTGTTTAGAATTAAGGGATAGTAGTCAATGCCGATTATGACACCTATGCTACTGGACTTCTTGTATTGCGAATCTGCAAGTTGTAAATGCTGCAAACCCATGTATTCATTTGTTGGCGTCAAAATCGACGTTGCCTGGTAGACTACTTTATTGGGTTAGTAACTTATCCTCTGCCTCCAGCTAGAGGGGCAGAACCTTTGAATTGGGCTAATTCTGCTTATTTATTTAGGCTTAGGTACATTTTTCTATTAACATAATTGTCAATATTATCACTAAATGAAATTGTCTTACAGAGGTATTTTTAAATACTGCCATATCCTTAGCAGCACCCCATTTTTTCGCTCTTCCAATGGGTTTACTGTCCTTTAAAGGAAAAATTAATAACACTACGTTTACAACACAACAACCATAACGTTATCAATTTCATTTTGATCCAACGGAAATTACAAAAAAAATATAGAACTTGAAATCCCAAAGTTGCAAAGCAAAGCTTTACTTACTGTACCCAGAGGGCGACACAATTCAGAACTCAGCATCGTTTAAGTAGCGTAAAAATTAAAATTTTTAATATGAACATTATGAACTCAGCGCTCAGTATGATAGACTTTTTTAACCAAAAAGAACCCATTAAATTTTAAAAAATAACCGCCGCTATAGACTTCATTTTCAACGATAAGCCTTCACCTGAATCTGCATATTTTCCGGTGTTCCTGATAATTTTTCATTTTTCGAATATTAACAGTTCCGGCAATTCTGATCAAAACTAATTTCGAAACTAAAATCAAGTCTCCCGGTACCCAATCTTGTAAATCATCAAGTATAAGAATTTACTTTGTTTTATTTACAGTTTTTTAGGTATATAGGTACCGGAAGTGCTTGCTTATAGAGAAAGCAGTAACTTAAACTTCAAGTATCTACTACCCCATCAAGATTACGGGTGGATTGAATTATAAAAAGTAAGTACTGATAAGGGGTACCTATTCCATAAAAGGTACTACTTTTAAGTAAAAGCTTTCTCTTATTTCGAAGTGAATAGTAACTAGGTCAGGGTGATAAATTTCTTCTTACTATCACCGGGAATGATCCATCGGGAGTTAAAAACAAAAAAAATAGAACCTAAGAACCTTAAGTTTTCATATGAATCTAGTGCTTCGCCAGTATGATACTAAAAATAATAATTTATATAATAATTGATATACTATGCACTTAGCTTATACAACACTAAAATCAGAAACAATTACAATAGTAAAAGAACAATAAAAACAAATAACAAAATCAAATTATAAACAATAAAATAAAATGAAAAATAATAATAAAAATGATTAAAATAAATATTAGTCAAGTAAATCAAATTGAATTAACTAAATTTAAAAATAAAAATAAATATGAGCCGGATCAAGTCATGTTGCTAATAAATTTAAATGATTCTTGCTTAAATGTGATGAAAGAGCATACACTTCTGATGGTACTTGGCAATTCATTCCATTTCATGAAGCAGTTAAGTAAAACTGAATCATTGAGAATGACTCTTTTATTAGTTAGAAACATCAACATATTTGTCCTTCGGGATTTGGAAAACTGAAGTTTAGCAAACAAATAATTTGGCTAACGAAAATTATTCAACTTATAAATAAAAATTACCGCACGACAGAAAAAAACTTAGACAATGATGTACCAAATACATTACCAAAATAATGCGATACATGATGATATTTCCGCAGCTTATACACGTATCTAACACAATTATGCAAAGTTACTTGGAGCAGATGAAACGAAATCTTATCGCAATTAGAATAAATTACATCGCAATACAATATATGAGGCACGATCAAAGACTTAATCAAATAAAGCCTAAGGCTTTGTGGACAAAAATGTTGCGCAAGTCTCAATTTATATAGGGTTGAATTCATTTTTTGACAAATAGATGCAACGTGATTGTTACAAGTGAAGCTATTATTAATTACTAGACCAAGATCATTAACTTTATCAACAAATTTAATGGCAGATCCATTAATGATCAATTTCGCAAAAGTAAATGGATTTTAAGATTTAGTAATAAACGTTGCACTACATTTACCTTCATTAATAATAAAACTATAAGAACTAGCCCAATGGCAAATATTACGTAAGTCTAAATTAACTAAATCAACAATATTTTAATTTGATCAAAATTGCCACCCAGATAAATCTGTACATCATCCGCATAAATATGAAAACAACAATTATTAATACACGTTGAAATGTCGTTCAAAAACAACGAGAACAGCAGTGGTTCCGATATAGAACCCTGTGGAACACCATCATTAACTTTACCCAGATACGATACTATTCCATTCGAACTAACATATTGCCTACGATCATTTAAGTAAAAATGTAGTAACCTAATTGAAGTACCATCGAAATTGTAGAATAACATTAGCTTCTACAAAAGCAGTTAATGATTGATCATATCAAACGCCTTGGAAAAATCTATTAAACTTAGTAAGACAAACGAATTGGTTTTATCAGAGCAGTTTGTGTACTGATTTTTTCGAAAACCGGATTGATAACTGCTTAGAAATTTATTTGAATCCATGTACTTCGTGATTTGCTCAAACAGGACTTTCTCAAGAACCTTTGATAAAACCGACAATATACTTATAGGTCTTAGATTTTACATAGATGAAACGGCTGTTTTCTTAGGAATTGGTAAAACCGAAGCTGATTCTATCATGTCCAACTGAGTTAGATCTGATGTAATTTATGGCTCAAGCAATATCATTTGGGGCAATACAGTGAAATGTAAATTGTTGAGTTGATTTATAATGTGAATAGAATTTACTATCAGGCAATGGAAAATCGACTTGTTTAACTGGATTGGTTAAGAAATGTGTATTTATTGAATCAATAGAAAAACTGGAAACATTATTCGACTTATTGCTCCCTTGAATACCAAGGTGCTTTAATGAATTTCAAAATAATATTTTCGGTTAGCTTCGCCTATTTAAGGGAGAACACCACTGTGAGATTTTCAAAAAATCGATTTTTTTTGCCTTTGAAAAATCCTTTAGACCCTCAAAAATATGATACAAACTCGTTTATAGCTAAAAAATTTTTTTTAGAAGGTTTTCAAGCATTTTCCTGAGAGCTCTTATTGAGAAGTTATTGATACCAAAAACTTTAAACGCGTTTTTCTCGAAATCATGTTTTGGAAATCTACACGCAGCAGAACTCAATCAATTTTTATTCAATCGACTTGAAATTTTAGCTGTAGCTTCTTAAATTGATTTAAAATCGAAGTACCTGAGTTTTTTTTGATTCATTAAAAATTAAAAAAGATATACAACTTTTTATACGAAAATTATAGTCGAAAAATGAAACTTTCTCTTTAAACTTGTCTCTATTTTTTGTTTTTTCGATTTTTTTAATTTCCTCAGGTACTTCGATGCTAAAACTAATATACTTCATGAAAATATTTTTTTTTTTGTTCCAGGAACAAATTTAAGACACTTCTACCGCGTGCAGTGGAGCGACTCGAGTCAAAATCACTTCTACTAAAGCTACTCTTGCGCCGCCATTTCGTATTTTTTTTTGCATAAAACAATTTTTTTGTTTACTTAAATATATACCAAATATAGCCTAAACGTTTTTTTTTCTCTAAACCAACCCATTCCTAAAAAAAAAATACCAAACTAAGCACTTGAAAATGGTAGGTCACAGTGGTGTTCTGCCTTAAGTAGATCATAAATGTCATTCGCATAGACCGGTGGAAATAAAATAAAATGTAGCAATAAATAGTTTACCTGAACAATAAGAAATTTCAGCTGTAACCAGCTCAACTCTTCTTATTGGTGCAATATTGCCTTGCTTCACTTTCAAAGTAGATCGATAGTATAAACACACGCCCCCCCCCCCCCCCCCCCCCTAAAACATTGTACCCCGAAATATGAATCATCGTAGCAGAAATACCACCATGCAACCACGACTCAGAAATGCCAAGTACATCAAGAGATTTATTTTTTTTAAAAGAAGACATAATTCATCGTAATGTTTAATTAAACTCTGTATATTGAGGTGTCCAATTGCGATAGAACTATTATCGGATTTCCGTTTTACCGAGTTAAATGAATCACCAGCCATTTCCATCTCAATGAAGTTTGTACATCCTTTCTAAAATTCTAGAAAATAAGAAAAACTTGATTTAAAGTGCATAACGATTTTAAAAAATGACACGAAATAATGTGCTAATTTCCATCTGGATTTAGACGGGTTGCAACCCGGTTTTTTGACAAATTGCTTATCCCTTTGATAAATGGTTTACAGGCGAAAAGCTTGATGTAAATATCTCGTCGTGGAGATTATGCGGTATATCGACTTTAAATGATTTATACGCTACACAGTTACTTAACTTTTTCACCGGCGTGACGTCCAAACATCCAATATTGCAATCAGAATTCGTTTCCTTTTTGATAAAATTTACAATATCTTCCACCGTTGTTTGAGGAGTCAAACGAGTGATGAACAGCGATCTAATTTCTGGAACTGATGTAATTAGAGTGGAAGATGCTTGGAAAATGTATGTACTTTTGGTTGGTCCTCACATCCCCTGACTTTCAAGATAATTTTTCATTTTGCGTATATTAATAACTCGGGTCATTATGATCAACATATACATATTTCCAAATTAAACTCAAGTCTCCTTATACCCAACCTTGTAAGTCATCAAGTAAGTACGGAAAATGTTAAGAACTTACTTTTTTTTAAGAGTTTGCTTGTTGGACATTTTTAAGTGTTTGCTTATTGAGAAAGCAGTTACTTAAAGTTCAAGTATCCACTACTCCATCTGACTAGAAGAATCTCAAGTTAAAGTACTTACATGTTTTTATTCACTCCACCCAATATGTATAAATGTTGAGTGGGCGTCTTTGATTCGATCACGGGGATTTGCAAATAAAACAATATTCCATTAGTAACATTTTTTAAAGTTTATTTCAATACTTTTTCAACACTTTTCATTATTATTTCCCGTGATCGCTTTATCACTCGTTCAATGAATAAATTAAACTGTGTTTATGCTGCAAATCGGTCCCATACCAATTTGGTAAAGCTCTCCTATTCGATTGCATTTTCTCTTGTGTCTCTCGCTCTTCAAATTCGTCCTGGTTATTTATTTGTCCTTTGTACTTGTTGTTGTTGTTATTTTCATTTGCTCAGGTCGACTAGCACAAGTAGCTGGATATGACCCAATTATTTACTTATATAAAACGGTTAGTCCAAACTTCTAGAAAGAAGTATGGATGTCCCGAGTCTATTTGTTACTTTCACTGAGCCGCACTTTGTGATACCTCCGACTTGCACAGATATTATGGGCCTTATACATATAAAAATGCAGTACCCGGAACCACTATCTATTTTATTAAGTTGTATATTGTGATACCCTCGCTCAGTTATACGATATAACGGGCCTTTACGATAATGCGCAGTACCCTGGACCACCAACTTAATAAAGGTGGTCACTCTACAATATCTATATTGCGAGTCATTCTTTGTACTTGCCTTCACAGGAAAAAAAATGACTATTGGCAAACAAAATTGATTGATTAGAAACAAATCAATCGCGATTTCGAAATAGCTTGTAACGAGGTCAACCGGAAGCTGACCCCGCCAACAGAATTACCCCGAAGTCACCACCTGCAGCATTTGCTCTGGCTATCGCGCAGTCTGTCGTGGGGTTGTGGTGGTGTCCATTCAGGGTCGAGTTAGCTGCCTATACGGATTTTGAGAACAATACGCACACCTCACACACATGGCCACTCTTCGAACTTAATTAATTACGACATTATCTCGGTAGTATAACAAAATTAACACATTTTTTTATTTCTTTTTAATTAAAGCAAACAAAAAAAAATTACAGAAATATCCGAACAGACTTGGATTTCCTCGAAACCATTCCGTGATTTGTTCCCGGGCGCATAAAAATTTGTCCTCGCTGGTTCCGCAGAGCTCTCCGTACCCAGTAGAATCTGAAATGAACCCCAAAAGAAAAAGGAAACAAAAATTGCAGGAATTCCTTCAACAGGAAAAATCCAAGAAGGCCCCGTACAAGTAAAAATTACAATAAACTAAATTTAATAATTATAAATAAATGAAAAAAAAAAAAATTTGTTATACCATCCAATCGAACTTTCTCAACCGAACCAGATGCACAAGGATCCCGCTATCTTCAATATAGTTATTGACGTCACAATCTCTCGGATGATAAAAATACTGATGATAATTTTCCGCCTCTAGATGCCCACTGACGTAGTGATGTTACCGTAAGAAGCGCTGGTAATAATTCTTTTAGACGGATAATTTGATCGATTACAATTTTGATAATGAAACTTCGACGGTAGAAATAGTACTCCACACGACGCAATATATACTCGCTCTATAGGTGTTATGGATAGATTGTAGTTTCACAACTGAGGGCTTGAGTTTGCTTATTTTAACAATTTATTTGTTTGTTGTTATAGTCAAGCCACTCACTACACGTATATTTTATTTTTTTTTATTACCACCAAGACAGTATGGTTTATTCTTTTTTTTTCTTTACGACGTATTATTTTGTTTTTTTCCAAGTTAGTTGGATATTTTTTTTATTATTAATTGTATTGGAATTTTCTTCCCACCGTCTTCACCTTTTGATGATTCGTTTACCAATCCCCAAAAAAAACTCCTGTCATCGCAACAAAAAAAAATAAATACAAAATCAAAATCCCCTCCCCGACAACAACGCCACTCAGTAAAAAACCATCAAACGTTCATTCCGTGAACTCGCACACGTCATCACTCGTTCAAAACACACACACCATTCACACTGTTATGCATTCGCGCTCGATCAGAAATTATCTTTCAATTATGGATAAAGTTTGTAACGACTTCGTCGTTACATCGTGGGGACGACCCACAACCCCTGAGATGTCTCCAAGCCGGCCATTGTATACAGATTGAGCTGTTTAAATAAAATTTATGTCCGTATATCCCTTTGATGATATATACCTAAAAGTTTACCACTTGGATCACTCAACTTGAATGCTACCTTACCCACCTGAGCAATGATAATAGCCGGTACGAATTTGGGTGCGAATTTAGCTGAAAATCGACGGGAGGCGTCACTCTGAACGTAAGTACGTACATAAACGGATTGACCAACTGTCAATATTCTCGGGTTTCCTCTCAAGTTGTAAACTCGAGTGTGTTTTTGATGGGCTTGTTTAAGATGTTCTATCACTTGATCTCGAACCATATTTAGTTTAGTAGCTTTGAAAGAGGCTGAAATTTCATTTTCCCCACCCAGACTTAATAAGTTTCGGAGTGCATAATCAGATCCGTGCATGATTAAATGTTGTCCAAACACTAGGTAATGTGGTGAATATGAAGTGCTGGAATGGATAGTGTTACGAAGAGTAGCGGCTACTTCAGCCAAATGCCCATCCCAATCGGCATGCTGGTCCCCCACATAAGCCCGTATGGCCGCTAATATGGACCGATTCACCCGTTCGGATGCGTTGCTTTGAGGGGCATGGAACGGCGTTTTTATGTGTTCGACTCCATACTTCGTTAAAAGAGTACCGAAAAGCTGGGATTGAAATTGTCTACCGTTATCGGTCAGGACTGATTGAGGCACCGAAAACAGATTAAATACCTCATTTTCCAAATAGGAGCACAACAATGCTGCCGAAGCTTCTCGAAGTGGCTTTATCAACACGAAACGGGAATACTGATCTAGTACGACTAACATACATGTAAAACCGTGTTTAGAACGGGGATAAGGCCCTAAAAAATCCAAGTACAAACGTTGAAATGGACGCTGAACCTCTATCAATTGTCCCATGTTAGGTTGCATAGAATAGTTGACTCCCTTAGTAGTTTTGCAAATCTGACACCGATTAATATAATTCTTGACGTCCTTCCCCATACCCTTCCAGAAGAAATGCCTTTGCAGTCTTTCTAGTGTTTTATATATCCCCATATGCGCCGAGGATGGTGGTAGATGCGCCTGCTCGACAAGCGATGCAGTCAAACTGTTCGGAACTACCAATTTCCAGATAGACAAGTCGGTGTCTTGGTACCTATGGCCGTAGGAAGGACAAATCAATAATTTTCCATCTCGGACTATAAGGTTGGATTCAACGGAGGGCATTGCTTGAACTCGTGTAATCCTAGCTAAGTAATCTGGTTCTGAAAATGCTGAAGAATTGAGATCTATATGCAAGGGATCTTCGTTTAAATGGCCTGAGTCCACGGGAGTCAATTCATCACAGAACATCCGCGATAAGGCATCTGGCACTATGTTTTGGCTTCCCTTCCTGTGCTCTATTTTAAAGTTAAATCCTTGGAGTTTAAGACTCCATCGGGCCAACCGCCCCGACAAGTCACTCTGAGTCATCAACCAACGCAGACTCGCATGATCTGTGATGATTGTAAATTCAAACCCTTCCACGTATGGTCTGAACTTTTTAACACATAAAACAGCCGCATAGCATTCCAACTCCGTGACGCTGTATTTCCTTTGAGCTGCGTTCAACTTTTGCGAATAAAACGCTATGGGATGCTCTGCATTATCGTGTCGCTGGAAAAGAACCCCTCCAACCCCAGTAGAAGAAGCATCCACTTGTATGAAGAATGGAAGCGTATAAACAGGATGTACCAAAACTGGGGCGGTGGTGAGTAACCGCTTTAATGAATCAAACGCCAGTTGAGCCAAGGGATTCCACGCCAGTTTAGCTTTGTTTTTTAATAAGTCCGTCAAGGGTGCAGCTTCAGAAGAAAAGTTAGCTATGAACCTCCGATACCATCCACACAGACCAAGGAAGCTGCGTAGATGTTTGACGGTCCTCGGAACAGGGTATGCACTGATCGCTTCAATTTTATCTGGATCGACACGTATACTACCATTCCCAATGATATGTCCTAAATATTTCACTTCTTTGAGGACAAAGCGACTTTTATCCAGGTTAATGGTCAAATTGGCGGATTTTAATCTATTTGCCACTATGGTGAGCAACTTTAAATGCTCCTCAAAGGTGCTTGATGTTACCAACAAATCGTCGAGATAAACGAATATCTTGTCCTGATATTCGTGTGGTATTACACGGTGCATGAGTCGGCACAAACTTTGAGGGGCGTTGCATAACCCGAAAGGCATGACGGTAAACTGATACAGGGGCCTACCCGCGACCGTAAAAGCGGTTTTACTTTTAGCATCATCGTCGAGGGGAATCTGCCAGAAGGCATCCTTCAAATCTAAACTAGAAATGAAGTTGGTATTTTCCAATCGACTCAGTATACCATCGATTAAGGGCAACGGGTAGGCATCCTTCACAGTAACGTCATTAACCCTTCGGGCATCCAAACACAACCTAACTTTACCACTGGATTTTTTTACAAGAGTGACCGGGGAACTCCACGCGCTCTCGCTTTCTTCTATCACTCCCAACTGAATCATCCGGTCCAGTTCCGCATACAAGATAACCTGGACAGCAGGAGAGATTGCATAGTGCCTCTGTTTGACCGGCTGCGCATTTCCCGTATCAATCTTGTGTGATATTAAGTGAGTTTTGCCCAAACCATTAGCAGCTGATGAAGGGAATATTGATTTTATATGGTCTAGTGCCAAGCTCTGAACGGGTAACAGTTCATGTGCTAAGGGATCTGATTCTGGCATTTGTGTGAGTAATTCAGAACAATTAGGGAATTGTTGAAACTGTTTGGTTTGGAGTACAATTCCAAACGCCTTAAAAAAATCAATGCCCAAATATAGAGGTTGGGACAAATTTGGGGCAAGATGCAAACGAAATTTTTTTTCAATTCCATTAAATTTGACGGTAGCAATTACATGTCCAAGTATTCGTTCCTTGGCTCCATTTGCAGTTGAAAGAAATGAAGTGAGATGTCGAAAAGGAATATTAGCTTTATCAAGGAACTGCTCGCAACCTCTACCGAGAACACTAACATTCGCGCCGGTATCTAACAAACCCAGTATGGGCTGATTGTTAACGAGAACTTTTGTAAATGGACGACCATCACTTTCGTTTACAATGAAACTAGAACAAATTGCTTGCCGTAGTTTTCTTCTCTTTTTAAAATATTCCCAAGAGCGATGAAATTTAGACCTTACCCGAACATGTTCACTCTGGGATCTGGGTTGATTGGGAGAAGTTAGTGTCGATTGTATTTGAGCTCCGGATCGGTATTCGAGGCTTGCTCGTCTGTCTCTATAATTCTCGGGAGATTGGAGCGCTGAAGAAAAGGTTCCCGATTTGACCGTTCCTTCCGCTGTCCGTTTTCCGACCTACGATTCCGACATTGAACACAATCAGGGTGATAGACATTGTCTTGTCCACAGCCGAAACAAAATATCCTGGTTATGGGAACACGACAAAACTTAAACTCATGACCATAAGCCTTGCAATTAAAACACAAAGTGCCTGTGAAATTTGGAGTTTGGTTTTTGAGAACACGCGCTGATCTTAAGCTGCAAATTTCCGCCCCGCGCGGAGGGTAACTGGACGAATCCATAACACCACTCCCCGAACTAAGGACTGATGTGTCCGATGTTTCATTAGACATAGGAAGTGCAACCTCATGAATTAAAGAACGCGGTTTGGCGGTTATAAGCCCTTCAGGATTATAATTTACACGGGACCACAATTCTTCTAATTGTGAACATTCATAGGACAACTGCTTAATAGAATATATTTTTTTGCTAGCTAACGCTACTTGTAAGCCAGGACGCATGTTATCCTTTAGAATGTCAATAATCTCGTAGTCCGGAATTGGAATCTGAGTTTGTAATGCTATTTTAAGGATGGAGTCCAGAAACTCGTTAAATGTTTCCCGAGGAAATCTTTGCTTGCGTATCTCCAGAGCCCTTTTTATGTCCCTATCGGATCGTCCTTGGCTAAACCGATCAATCAATTCTCGTTTAACTAAATCCCAAGTAAGCTCCTCTCTCGAACGTCTCTCCAAAAACACCCAATACCAATCCAAAGCCTCACCCGTCAATAGACCAGTTAAGTCATCTATCAAATTTTCCAGTGAAATTCTGTTCCTAGCAGCCATGTGCTCAACCCGATATAAAAATCTTTCAATGGGCAAATCGCCCCGACTACCCGAAAATTCTAGATTCCAATGTGATATTATTTTAGCTATGGGCGGATCAGTGAAATTATTTCTCTGGGACGCCATTTTTGGACGATCCTCATTAGGTCTATTCAAATTCGCCCGGCTGAAACCACAGCTAGGAGTAGTAACATCTTGACCCGCCATTTTACCCTTAATGTCTTGCAACAAGGTTTCGATATCTACTAACGCCGCTCCCATATCCGAAGTATTTACGACCTTTACCGGGACGAGCCGACGCGGCGCAGGAATTGGAGCTTGATTTACTCGGAACTTCGATTCCAGAGCTACTACCAAGGATTCCTGAGCATTAAGATTTAAATCTTCATCGTAAACGGACTTCTGAGAAGTGGTAGATGATTGGTTAGATGCACAATCATCCGGTTGCATTGGTTTGAGTAAATCTTGCTGAGTCGAAAATAGATTATTACCGTGCCAATTGCGAAGCTGCTCGTGCAAGTGACCGCAACGTATCAAGAGCATTTGAATTTCGTCAGTCTTAATATTTAAAGTTAACAACCGCGTGAGACGACCTTTCACATGAATTCGCCTTGACTGAAGCGTAGAGAAATTTACTACATTGTCGAGATTATTGCCCATTAACGCCGAATTAATCCGTGTGAGTTTTAGCTCGCATATTTTAAGCTCATGAGTCGGGTTCCTTAACGCGATTTCATGTGGTCTGGTCGGAACTAACAAAGTAAACTGCTTTTCTGTTACTATTTTAGTTTGTAATATTTCTAAGGCGGCAGGCGTATTTTCAATAAAGCGTATTTCGCATTCCACCTGAAGCTCATTTGGTTCTAATAATTGAATATCCATTTTAGCCAAAACAGAGAAAATGTGTATTAGAGAATTTAAAGAACAAAATAAATAGATATCTCTTAATGCCTAAAATGTAGTTAACCTCAATAAACTCTACCCTCAATACAAATAAATAATTAACTAGAATAATTTAACACCTAATATGCTACTATAAATCAACCGCAAAGAAAAGGAATATTGACCGAAACTAAACCGTAACCTACTACTATAGCTAAACGTATGCTAAACAAAAGATAAACTCAATAAATATATCCACCCCAAAATGGGAGATTACCAACACCAAAATAAATTAATCTATAGATACTAAGATGAAAATTAAATAACGAAATAGGAAAATATGTATGTAAATAACTAAAGCTAATGGTGAATTTATAATTCGAAACCACTTTTTAATATAAAGAGACAATCAAAAGTCAAAACAATTCTTAATTCACAAAAATCAAAGTCAAACTGTCACTTCAAAAAAAAATAAATAAATAAATAACAAAATGTTTTATCCTGTTATAGATAACTCACCATTACTAAACAAAATTGTAATATGTATAACAAATCACCAAAATTTATCACCTTGAGTATTCAATCATCCAAGAAACTGTCACCCAATTTAAATATATATATAATATATGCAAAATAATTCAAAAATGAATGACCATGCATGCATGTGTGTGAGGTGTGCGTATTGTTCTCAAAATCCGTATAGGCAGCTAACTCGACCCTGAATGGACACCACCACAACCCCACGACAGACTGCGCGATAGCCAGAGCAAATGCTGCAGGTGGTGACTTCGAGGTAATTCTGTTGGCGGGGTCAGCTTCCGGTTGACCTCGTTACAAGCTCCAAAACTGGATTCGCCTTGTTGTGAAATAGTACCATCTTAATACAAAGAAAAATACAACAATTTTGAATTAAAATTCATATAGTTTAAATTAGAAATTTACTGATTATAAATCCAACAACGAATGTTTAAGTTAAAGTTGGATGTAATTTCAGTGGTGCATAACGAACGAAACAATTTTGAATTTGAACAGAAATATTTTGTGGAAAGAAAATGTTATAATTTATATCGATTAAAACAAAAGAAAATTGTTACATTTGAATCCAGCTTTATTTAAAATGAAACATTTATTTTTTAATATAAACACTAATTTTTTAGATATACGTGTATGTACATATATGTAAAATATGTCTATATACAGTCTCTTGCTAAAGTCTACATACACCTCCAAAACTTTTCATAATCATATCATATATGTATACGATGCTAAAATGCTGATTAATAATGCTAAAATCGACAGTACATGTCCGATTTAGTTGAAACTTCATACATATCCATCGAATGGCCTTAGAAATCGATTGGAAAAGCAAAAATTTCGTAAAAAATTCAAACGTCGATTTTCGAGTTTCTACCATGGGATACTGCTATTGAGAAGACTTAGCGAGAAGCGATGTGCGAAAATGTCTATAAATCAGAAATTATGGGCAAAGCGGTACATGTTCTGAATAGATGAAACGATAACGAATAAAGCTGACTACTTTTCGGGCCGCTAGGCCTCCTAGAAGTATTTTACAAAGAAGCGTGAAGTTGAGGTTTGGATAGGTCGAGACAGCATGTTCTAAGAACGTGTATAAATAAAAAACTATACACGTCATCAGTAAGCCAGTACCTGTTCTGGATAGGTAGAACGATAACAAAGTACGTTGAGGACGTTTCAGGACAACCGACTTCCCGGTTCGGGTGTATGAAATTTTTGAAGTTGATGCACCATGAAAAGGATACACCACGAAAAATGCTAAAATCGATATTACATGTCCGATTTAGTTGAAACTTCATACATATCCATAGAATGGCCTTAGAAATCGATTGGAAAAGCAAAAATTGCATAAAAAATTCAAACTTCCATTTTCGAGTTTCTACCATAGGATACTGCTATGGAGAAGACTTAGCGAGAAGCCATGTCGATGATATCGTTTCTCTCCATAGTAGATGGCTGGTCCCGAACCGGGATGTCGATTGTCCTGAATCGTCCTCAACGTACTTTGTTATCGTTCTACCTATCCAGAACAGGTACTGGCTTACTGATGACGTGTATAGTTTTTTATTTATACAAGTTCGTAGAACATGCTGTCTCGACCTATACGGAACCTCATAGGTCGACCGAATAGGTCGAGACAGCATGTTCTAAGAACGTGTATAAACAAAAAACTATAAACGTCATCAGTAAGCCAGTACCTGTTCTGGATAGGTAGAACGATAACAAAACACGTTGAGGACGTTTCAGGACAATCAACATCCCGGTTCGGGTGTATAAAATTTTTGAAGTTGATGCACCATGAAAAGGATACACCACGAAAAATGCTAAAATCGACATTACATGTCCGATTTAGTTGAAACTTCATACATATCCATAGAATGGAATTCGGGAAAATTTCATACACCCGAACCGGCCATTCTATGGATATATACGAAGTTTCAACTAAATCGGACATGTAATGTCGATTTTAGCATTATTAACCAGCATTTCAGCATCGTATACATATACGATATGATTATGAAAAGTTTTGGAGGTGTATGTAGACTTTAGCGAGAGACTGTATACATATGGGGCATTCTCTGTCAAATCTGCCACCCCCCCTGCACATTTTATTTTTTGAGATAAATAAACTTTTTTGGGCTTACAATTTTGCTTCGAATGTCTACTTTTTAATGCCGTATGGCGTTTTTATGGCGTCCTTGGGTTTTCAAAATGGCGGACCATATCTGCTAAGTAAGTCGCTAATTTTTAATAAAATTGATAAAAAAACGAAATTTTAACTCTGTTAGTTTACTCAAAAGTGTTTTTGGTGTCAAGATTACACATTTTTTGTTATTTTTTTAAAATTCCAAGATGGCGGATTCAAGATGGCCGCCAAAATTGGCAAATTTTTCGACGTTCTTGTTAGAAACATATCCCAGAAGGTTTTCGGGGACGCTGATCACGAATTTGATGTCAGAATTTTAATATGCAAGATGGCGGACACAAGATGGTGGTCGATTATGGCCGAAAAAAGGCTAAGTTTTCGACGTTTATAGAAATCAATAAAATTTCGGTCTAGGAGGTTTCGGGGTTAGTGATCATTAATTTACGGTCAGAATTTGAAAATTCAACATGGCGGACCCAAGATGGCCGCCATAAATGTCAATTTGTCAACGTTTATAAGAATCGATAAAAACATGATCTAGGTGGTTTTCGGGGTCGCTAATCACTAATCTGAGGTCAAAATTTAAAAATTCTCTCGTAAAATAGTACCGGATTCTCGATAAAAAGTGCTATTTTTAGATATTTTTTCAGTCTTAAGTGACTTAAGTCTAAGTTAGTTAAGTCTTAAATATAGGTGGCTTATGATTTAAGGCTAAGTTGTTTAAGACTTAAACCTAAGTGGTTTAAGAATTAAGTCTAGGTGGCGGCTTAAGTGACTTAAGGAGTGCGGCTTAAACCACTTAGGCTTAAGGATTAATCCACTTGATGCAAGAAGGTTTAAGTCACTCAGGTCAAGCAAACGTAGCCTAAGCGACTTAAACACTTACACTTAAGTCACTTAGACTTAGATTTAGGCCACTTAGGCTTAGACTTAAGTTACACACGTCAAAGTCTTAAGCCTTAAGACTTGGGACCTAAGTCGCTAAGACTTAAGACTCAAACCACTTAGACTTAAGTCTTAAGTCACTTAGACTACGTAGTCTAAATGATTTTCAAATTATCAAGTTACCTTAGTTATTTTTTTTTTGTTTGGTTTTATATTTTTCTGTACTGTAATATCTCGTTTTCCGGACACTTTTGTTCTGTATCGTCATAATTCATTTCCCGGACAGAAATCAATCACGTAATCATTGATTTTCGGTATAGTATGA
Organism: Tipula helvola; assembly: GCA_963556165.1. NCBI lineage: Eukaryota > Metazoa > Arthropoda > Insecta > Diptera > Tipulidae > Tipula > Tipula helvola. The sequence goes on along the minus strand of OY744482.1, from coordinate 295,406,574 downwards.
AATAATAGTTATTTACGTCACAAGGGCGGTAAATGAGTTATCTCTGTTGTAAAATAAATCGCACCACCTGTGGGTCATTTTACATTCGATTTTCAGGCACACTTGGTTGCGCTATAATTCGTTTTGGTTTCAATTTATTGGATTTGCATTTGAAAATGTAGTAAAACAATTGTTTTATTTAATATAAAATCATTTATTTTTATTATAAGTAATTATTAATTAATATCTAAAAATTACAAACTTTATAAGTTACCAAAAACCAAACGTTATTTATTTATTATAATATACATTTTTCTCTTCTTCATATCATAGGATAGGAAATTTAAAACGCTTCTCTCCACTTATTGGACATTTGGTTAGACTAAATGGGTACAAGTGTTGTTTTGAATTCATTTCTGTCCAGCAATATTCTTGTAATGAATTACCTGTAACATCCCAAGTAACCATTTTTAAAGCTGCGAGCAACAATGAGCTCTATTATAGTTCTAAAACTGATAAAATTAGCCTAATGGCTCTACAAGATAAATATTTGATATTTGTAGCTTTACGCAAAATGTATGCTGCTCTAATACATTGTTTCTTTACGGTTCTAGCTATTTTTGCTTGTAGAGCATTTAGCTTTAATAGTAAGCTCTATAACCGCAATTAGAGCTAAACTATATTCTCATATAGAGCCGGGTAGGTCATAGAATAAAATGTTTCTAAGAGCCTAATTTTTACTTTTTAAGAGCTGTATTAAAGCACATTTAGAGTTGATTGCTTATTTATTAGTTTACTGTAATATAACATAGCTTTACACTATTTTAAAGCTCATCGGTAATAAACGAACTTGCAGTTTCCTAATATACAGCTGGCTTATATAACTTATACCCTTTTAGAGCAGGAAGAATTAGTTGAGTGCATTGTAAAGTATTTCTTCATTTTTGTTTTTTTCTTAATTTTAATATGTCACATTTAAACGTATAACGCAGAAGAGATAGTAAATGAAAATTATTACCGCTAATTTGCTCTACTACAGAGGTCAAAAAGTCTGTTAGCAATTTTTATTTTTTTATAGAACTAACTACTGTATGAAAGAATCGATTTCCTTTGAAATTCGGCTAATACCTATACTATAGAAAAATTTTAAAATATAACGCTACTCGTTCTACACAAGCTTCGAACAACGATAAAATTATTAACTTTTAGAGACTACTCACACCAAACGCGAGTAGCGAATTGCAAGTAACCATTTTTCAGAAAATTTGACATAAAATACACATAAACACAATGGATTTCTCGATTTATAATATAATTACGATTACTTTGTTCAAAATAAATTAAATTTAGCCCTAAAAATTCTTTAAAATAAGAAAAATTACTAAATTCGTACAAAGATGAAATATTCGCGCATTCGCTAAAAAATAAAATTACGTTCCACTCGCGTTCTACATAATTTTTATTCGTACGACTATTGACATTCGTACGAGTACGTTTTTAAAAATCATTTCAAATACGATCAAAATGATTTTTAAAGATTAAAATAATATTATTTATATCGAATTATGTATTATAAACTTTGTTAAAACGAATAATATAAAAAAAACATGTTTTGGAAAAAATTACCGTATTATTAGAAATATTTGATCATGGATGGTATTGATTTTGACATATAAATTCGCTCGCGTTTAGTGTGAATAAAATTTGCGAATTCGTGTTTGGAATTTATTCGCAACTCGCAGTTCGCGTTTGGTGTGAGTAGTCTCATAGAGCGCCAAGCTGTACAATAAAATAATGAGAGAGAAAATTCTCTAAATTGGTAACATTAACATAAAATCGTCCATTTTTGACTAAAAAAAAAATGCAACTTGTCGGCCATGTTTAAATAATTTTTAGCTAATGACATTTGGACCAATTATTACAATGTAGAGCCGCAAACTCCAGCGGTTTCCATAAAATTAGGTTAAAGCATCTAAACCAATTTTTAGGAAAGCGTAAAATTAAAATTTTCATGAAAATTTGACGTTTTTTGCTTTCAATAAATACTTATTTAATTTTTAAATGTTACATATTTGAGTGGTTAATTTATAATTTAGTAGGTATCGTACTACCTTTCACCATAAAAATAAAAGTGCACAGATATTTCTGTATATACAAACCACAAATAGTAAATAAATATTGATATTTATGTTCGAGTTTTCTAAAATTGTTTCGATTGTACAATTTTAGAAAAATGTTATAAGTAAAATCAAATGTCTATATTCCGTATAATTCGTTTGCATCGAAATTGTTCATTTTGGTTTTGCTATTTCAATAATAGGAAGTTTGCCAGCAATTTTTGTTTTTATGTAATGTTATATGATTCCCCTTTAGAGCAATTAGCTTCAAAAATCTAAAATTTTATAGAGCTGAGCGCCCTATTTTAAACATTACAGTTGCTCTTATTTAAGTACGTTATAGAGCGTAGATACGTTATAAAAGTGATAAAAACTTTAATAACGAGCAAAAGTGTAGCTCTAAGAGCGCTACTTTCGCTTTAAATAAGCTCCATAAAAGCTCTAGGAGCGCTTCTAAAGCAAAAATTAGAGCTTGTAGCTTTATAAAGTAGCTCTAGGGGCGCTCTTAAAGCATATCTAGAGCAAAATTGTTACTTGGGATATCATTTGTACTTCTCATCAAATCTTTCAACTTTAATTTTTTCCAGAATAATAATTTTATAAATTTTTAGGACGAACGAAAGTGGTGCTGCGATTTTATAAAATAACTATTTCTATAGGTAGTTCCCTTATATTCAATATGATCTGCAAGAATTATATTTCTGATGTCTAAACGCATTTCACTGATCAATTTGCCATATATTGAAGAGTTGAGGTCATTTGGAAATTCACTATGTTTTATAATTGATACATCCTTTTCCATAAAAGTATCAGTCAACATATTATAAGCGAATCGAACAGCACATTTTTTGGCAACTGTCAGAGGTAAATTTCTCCTCGATGAAATAGCGTTCGTGTAATATTTTATTTCTCGGTGTTTAGACTCAAAACGCATGCACCACATCGATTTTAATGGTCCAGATTTTATTATTATGGTGAGGTAGTGTTACATCAAGTGGTGCTTAGGTTTAAGGTTTTCTTTAAAACAGTCTATACAAAGTTGATGGTGATTTTTAATTTTTTCTTTAAGACAGTGAATGTCATAACTGGAAAAGCTTTCTCGAAAAACTAATTCAACCAAGTCTAATTCGATCGAATAATTATATTTGCTGAATTATTTCTAATGATTATTCGTTTGCCAATCGACGCATCAATTAAGCACTTTAATCTGAATGAATAGTAATCTTTAAACGATGATACTCATTTAGTTGGGTTCTAAGATGATCATGGCGACGATGACAATACTTTTTAAATTAGCGCTCCCTTTAAGTAAGACGAGAAGGATTAGTTTATTTTCTATAGATAACCGTTTTCTAAAAAGTTAACTTCATTCGAGTCGGCGTATTATTTATCGGAAAATAGATTAAAAAATTTGCCGATGATAATTCTACCCGAAGTTTGAATAATTTCGAATATAACAACGTATTCAGTAGTGTTTATAAAAAGTACCTACTTCAACGTATTTACGCCATAAAATTTAATAGATTTCCATACAAACTTAACGTTCCATATTACGCCTTATAAACTCAAACAATTGGTACTGCACCATTTAGGACAACAACGCAACAACTACATATAACAAAAATTTAAATCGTTGAAACAAAAATCATGAAACTTGATAAATGGAACAAATTCAACTTCCAGTCTAGATAGGTGTCACCATGTGTATACATATATAATATGTATATTTTATACATAAAAGCTTTTTGTATAATGGATATTGTAGTTTAATTTTCAGTCATCTACTCTCGAAACACAAACAGCAACAACAAAAAACGAGCCAAAATGATTAACGAGTATTTTATAGTGAAGCATACATATTTTGGTGTTCTGTATATTATATTTTAAAATCGAACACTGAAAATGTTTCTAATTAAATTTAAATTAATTATATTTTGTAGTAGTAAATAGTGAGGGAAAAATACTATAAATTCATAGTGTCTTAATTACCCGAATTAGGGCAACATCGTTATAGTGTAAAATTTAGGTTGATACATTTTTTTTCAATTTTTTATGCAAAATTGTCTGTCTCCAAACTAAAAAAAAAAATAAGTTTCTAATATAAAGATGAATGTTATTTATTGTCAATTAATTATGACATGCAGAACAGTGAAATTACATATTCTGCAACGCTTGTCTATATCTATCATTATAATGTAATGAATAATGATTATTAAATCATTTAAATGCTTGTTTTGTATGTACATAAAAATGACTCAGCACCGGATTTTGTTGTGTATTGATTTTTTTTTTTGCTTTTTTTGTATTATGGATGCTAAATATAGACAGCCAGCTTCGGCCCTTTTACCTAAATATTATACATTGTATTTATTTTAGAAATTTAAATTGACAAAATCTATTAAATAAATTGGATGACAATCAAAAATATTTTATGTTTTATGTATATATTTTGCTATTTGAGCAGATTTTTTTTGTTGTTTCGGTGTTGAATATGTAGTTATTGTTGATTCATGGAACCAAAGCTATAGAAACAAAAATGAAAAATTAAATGGGAAAACGTGATGAAAATTCTTTACTCTAGGTTCTCTCGTATCGTGTTTACACGTAACGTATACTATATATTAGTTAAATAGAAAATGGATAATACAATTCGTTACTAAATGTTCCAATATTGTCTGGCTGTATATCTATATACATACATATGTATATGTACTTGTGACGTATTTAGGAACTGTTGGTATAAGTATCATTTCAATGGAATGTGCTTGAATGGTTTTGGATTACAGTTTTCAATGAAAATTCTCAATTTTTACTGTTAGTAATGATGCAAATTCTAGTAAGTTGTTAAAATTTGTTTTTTTAAAAAAAAAATAGGAAACTGATCCCATTGAAATGGAGACCTATTATTTTGTAATCCGCGTACGTAAAGAGAGTTCCGCGTATTTTTTTACAAAAATGATTCTAAATACGTAACCTTCTTTATTTTTACGTTCTACCTAATGAATATACTATAGTTCATATCAAAAAAATGTATTGGTTACGTCAAAAAATTATTAAGGCTAACAATTAAATTTTTAATATCAATTGCTTTGACTTGCTGATATTTTGTAAAGGATGAATTTAACTCACTGTGAACAGATAAGGTATTGTGAGATGGAACTTTGTTTTTAAATATTTGGCAAATAGCTTCATAAATTTAAAATGGTGATGTAAAATCATATTTGTATTTCCTAAAAGTTTCCTTAAACTTTCATCTGCTTTTCTTCTAACCAGGATTAGTAGAATTTCTGTTAGGGTCAAATATGGATTCCAATGTTTATTTTCTCGTCGTACCATATCTCCAATCAATCAATTGAGATCAAATAACAAAATGCTTGTTTAATTTAGGGGTAGTCGTAAAGTCAAAAGAACTAATTTTGCTTTTCAAAAAATACATCGAAAAATTTGTCAGTTTTAAAATTCTCATAAGGTCAAATTCTCGTAAGGTGGATTACTCCTTCCAAAATATTTGATATACACTAAGATTATCACTAGTTGGATGCGCCATATAGGACTATGGAAGCTGTAGTAACTACTTGTAGTCGGAATCGACGAAGTTCCCAAGGGCGTAAGTTGCGTTGAGGAGCGTAAATTTTAAAACGTAAAAGAATGTCAGTACAGTCTATTTTACCACAAATGATGTCATTAAAGATTGGGGATCCAGGAAACGACATCTGTCTACATATCGCTCGAAGGACGGTAATTTTCTGAGAACAGATAACAAAAACTGTTTTTGAATACTTTCAATTCTGTTTGAATGAGTCTCATAGAACGGGGACACTAGTAAACCGTCTGGTCCAAGACCCTTAGAAACGTCCATGTTCATTAGACCTCTCATCACGTCAAGTTCAGGAAAAACAATTTTTAAATTATTGAACACTACTAAAGTATTCAGCGAAGAAACCGCAGGTTGTCTCTGGATTATCTGATCTATGACCATTGAATTCTAAACATGATGGCAAGCCGTTGTTATGGTTCTTAATTTTGACAAATCTCCAGAAATCCTTCGGATTACATCGCAAAAATGATTCAATGTCGATCATGTAATTATTATACAGGAAACTGGGGAGGCAGCAAAACTGTTTGCGCAGAGACTTAAAACTGGATATAGTCATAGGCCAACCCTGTACGCCTATACTACCTATGATATTTAGTATGCAGGACTTCTATTTGTTTCAGTTCCATGGGGCGTTCCGGGTATGAGACTTTTTAATTATTTTTTTAGGAACGAATTCTCCAATAGCAACCTTCAACAATTCATTGAAAGTATCTAATGAACTTTTAATAGCAATGTTTGATAGAGACCACTCTACTTCAACTAAAAAATCATTTAATGAGCTGTGATCGCCGTGCGAATAATCAAATACGGTACAATTTTTAGTAAAGTTCAAATTATTCGCAAATTTGTAGAAAAACTGAATTGAAATCGGGGTATGATAAACACTCGAAGATCCGGCAAATTCGTCGCATGATTCTAGTTTAAAAGATTTATTATTAGTGAAGAAAACCAAATACAGATAAGTGCCGCGGCTATTTAGTACACTGTTAGTCTGTGAAGTACCCATGTTTGCCGTAAAATCACAAATTAAGGCTGATGAAACGTTAGTATTAGCAGGAATGAATATATTGTTATCCATCATCCAAATTAGATCTGGAAAGTTGAAATCGCCGAAAATAATAAAGTCGCGTTATCATATATAAAAGGTAATAAATTACATGAGATCTTGTCAATAAAATCTTGACAAAATGACGAAGTTGGTTCTAGAGGGAAGTAAACTATGCTAATTATTAGGAAAAATTTACTTAGTTTGAGTTTAACAGCAATTAACTCCATGATTGGATGAGAAAATAAAAGTTCACAAGAATAAATTTTCCTTACTGCAATAATCACACCACCACCCTTACGTTTTGTACTAAAGTTATACCGATTACGACAGAAAACGCAAAAGTCCGACGGGAAAAACTCCGCATCATTAAAATCAACTGTAAGCCATGGTTTGGTCAGTATTATTACGTCGTAATTAGATTCTAAAATTTCAAGATAGATTTTTTTTGATTTTGATCGCATGCCACTACAATTAAAATACAAAATTGATAAGCTATTGATGAAATTGTTAGAATTAAGATTATTGGGAGAATTTGGTAGATTAGTATTTAAAATATTAGAACTTAATAAATTGGTTGAACTTAAATTGATACTTTGCTGTAAGCTCCTTCCTCGCTTTTATGACGGCGTCTTTCTTGAAAATCGCGAACTAACACCCTAGGTGGCCAGAAATTAGGATGTTTTAAGGAACTATGCACAAGCTTTCGATGACTCCAATATTGAAAGACACAAACGTTAGTTCTGCTGGATCCCGGTCTCTATAGGGGACAGTGAGAAGCAGGACATATTTGATGGGTTAAGAACGCTGTTTTTAGATGTAATGTAATGGGACATCGACTTAGAGGTAGTAGTTGGATGTAGACGGGAAATATACAAATACTTCCTTCGAACCACAGGTCCTGAACGCAATTCCATGATTGGGCAATCCGAACTTGGATTACCTGAATTCTCAACCCGAACCGCTTCCTGATATGCAATTTTAGCGGTTCATCATGAATAAAGTACACACATAGGCGTATCAGAAAATCATAGTGACATGTTTGCCGAAAGAAGAAAGTTTTGAGAAATCGCTTTTCTTGTACATGCATAAGATTCTAAATTTCACATTTTCGAATAATCGTTATTTCAATAGGTAAACCCAATATGAAATTTGAGCATACCATTTTTAAATTTTCAAACATTGTCGATTAATATGTTAACGCTTTGATCCGTTATTAAGTTTAAGGGGATTGGCTTTGTGAAACCCCAAATAGTTTTAATCTTGATAAATTTTAGTCTATTTGAATTTTTTTAAATTTAGCATTAAGCTCAAAGATTTGATTTATGCTTTATTTTTGAATGTTGTAGGTATACTCTTTTAAACACATTGAAACGAATGCTTGTTGTTGTTGTAAAATCTGATATTAATTTAGAATAAACAATTCATTTCTATCAGTAATGCTATATTTGTAAATAATGTGAAATTTCATCTTGTTAGAACTGTTTGTTCTATGAAAAATACGTTTTATATGTGATTTTAAAATATAGAAATGTATACCCTTGAAAGCTGCGATTTAATAAATCCGATTTGGCAATCCTATTGCTCTGACACACAGCGATTTAATAAATTTGAAGTATTGTAGTGCTTCTCTTCTTTAGTATTGATATTAATCCAAACGGCATTCCTCCGTCTACAACAACCTTCCGAGACGCCTTGAAGATATTAGAGTACTATAAAAAAATAGAGCCGCGCAAATTAAATCGCGCATTAAAAATCCCACTGCAAGATATATAGGTTTGTACTCATTCGTTAAAAAAAATAAACAATCATTTCATCTATGGATAAAGGACCACATAATCTCAAAAAATTAAACAAATACATAAAGTGATTTTTTTTTCAATAGTAAAGTTTTAAAAATATTGTCCTCTTTTCGGTTAAATTTCATCCAGAACCTGTCAAAATATCGCTTGATGAAAATAGCCAAATACAATATAAATAATAAAGGAGACCGTATAATGCAAGAAATGGCTTGAATTTTTTACAACTAATATTAATAATTAGATGACAATGAACTGATGAAAGTTCAATGAAATATTAATAAATTTGGATAATGTATTATTGATTAAGTATATACTGTGAATATTCTTTAAATTTTATATGGAAACATGCGATGAACTTATTATGTCTGTGAAATAATTTTTTAAAATTATTAAATAAACCTGCGTATAAATATTTTTCAATACTATTTCTGATGGCCGATGCATTTAAATTGTCCTCGCATTGTTTCGTCGTGTTCGTAGGTTTATTTAGCATAGACTTTATTTGCACTTCTTGTTCAGTGAAGTTAAAATTTTCGTTTTAATTGTTTAAAAAGTTGTGCAATATGCAATATCCTTTTATTACTAAAGCTGCATTTTGAGGTAGGAAGTGCTCCTTCAAATGCTAAAAAACCATTTTCAACAACATGGCGGGATCGATATACATAGCATGTAATTAAAATGTTTGTCAATGGGCGATAAGTTGTTTCCTGGGTAAGGATTCATAAGGTATGAGCTCAGCTAGAACGTCGCATCCCCCAAGAGCAAAACGGGAATTGAAGCTTCCTCTATGGTTTTTGCGTTCTTATAGAACATCTCATTAATTTGATACCTCTATTTTAATTGCGACTTACTAGGTGTATGTGAAACGACATCTGAAATAAAACAATTAATCAAAATAAAATATTTTCATTACCTGGGACCAACCGCTACCATCAATACAATTGAATACCAGCCCTTATAGCTATAATAATCCGTTTTTTGTCTTAGAAAGACTTACTTCTATGTGGCAACCATGTTAAGTAAAAATTGGAATCAACATTTTATAATATTAAACTCGACAATAATAAGCCTACCAACTGCCCCGTGAATTTGAATAAATCCACACTTTCGCTGAAAACCTTCATTGAGCTCTTTTATAGTCTCGTCCGTTAGAGATCACTTTTAAGTTTTTTTATTGCAATGAAAAGTAGAGTTTCAAGTTTTTTTTCCTCCTTCAAATATTTTACGAGTTAATAAAAAAATCCGTAGGGCCAGAAATGAGTTATTGGGGCTTAAGAGATAGCAAATTACCCTCCCTCTATGTATGTAAGCAATTTAAGCCAAAACCAGTTTTGGCTAATGTCGAATATCAGGCTGATGTGTCCCGATACACAAATTTTGTGATTTAGTAAAGTACTTGAAATGGTTTTTATGGCATAATGCCTACATAGTATTGGAAAATGAATAATCGAGAGAACTTAATAAAAAAGTGCGAGGATCACGATCACTCTTAGTTTTTTTTTTTATTGCAATGTTAAGTTGAGTTTTAAGCTTTTACTATAGATTTCAAATATTTTAAGAGTTAATGAAAAGAAATCCGTAAGGCCATAAATGAGTTATTAATATTACATCTATTATTATAATACAGACCCGATGTCTGCTGTCTGTTTGTTTGTCTGTGTGGTAACATTATTTATCGTTCCAAGCATGCGAGTATTTTTTTTTGTCCTTTCCTTTTGTCATGTATAAACAAACTGAATTGGTGTTTATTATTACATTTAATAGCAACTTTTAGAAAACGTCAGCTTCCGAGGACAGATGGTTTAGCAGATCACATCGTCAAAACTCTCTCACAATTTCTTTGTACCGGTTCTTTGATAGAAGAAATATTTGGAACAAATACACCCTGCGCCATTGAAATGTTCGGTTTAAATTTTTAAAGTAAATTTTGGAAATACCACCGTTTGCTTCAAAAGTAGGTAGCAAAAATGATAGATTCTGATCATCAAAACAATTTTTACACTATTCCGAATATATTTAAATAAAAAGAACGGTAATCCGACATTTTAGACCTACATAACGTCGGATAAGGAATATTACCGCCCTACCTCGTAACAATTTGGTAGGTCTTTACAGTGTTTTTAACAAAGTTTTTTCAATTGAAAAATAGTTTTTTGTTGACAATGGTAATTTTTATTCAAAATAAGAATTAACAGAAATAAAATAATTCATCTCAACCAAAATATTTTGAGAGAAATTGAACTTTTTAAAATCAATGATTAATAACTCAACCCTTGGCTTTTATGATTGCCTTAAGCCCGGTCAGCATTGAATTCTAAAGTTTGATTAAATAATATATTGTTATTTCTTCAAACCAGACTTTTTCTATAAGTTTTTTCCGCTCTTTGGCACTTTTCAGCTTGTAATTTGTAATCTTCTTTCCCATGAAGGACCAAATATTTTCAACAATATTGAGGTCAGGACTATTTCCTGTCCAGGGTAACGACTCAATCACCAAGCTATTATTAAATTCGGCTACCTAAACAAAATAGACATTAAAATTAAGCATTCTTACTTCACAAATAACATCAATAACTCACGGAGAGTAGTCGTCCTGGAAGAGTGGAACACCGATGTATTGATTCGGGTCCTCAATAGTCACGATTCAGGTTTCGATAATTTTTTTATATTTTCCTCCGTTTTCTGAACTATCCAGAAGGCATAGTGATCAAACTCCAAAGGGTGTTATGGCTCTCCAGGCCATAACATATGGTGAATTTTTCACTGACGGCGAAATACATTCTGTTAAATACCGTTTGCCTTTTCGTCGCCGAACCCTTGTCCTTACATCGGGTCCAAAGATATTGAATTTGGATTTATCAGAGAATGTGAACCAACGCCAGTCCCTGGGCATTCAGTTTTTTCATTCTATTGCGAATTTGAGGCTTGCAGCTGCCATTTTTGCTGTCAGTAATGATTTTCTCGCAGGTCGACAAGCATATAAACCAAGTTCCTTTTAATAGTATGAACTGAAATAGGTTCGGTTGTTGCTATTAGAAGCTAACTTTTCAGCTCCAAAGCCGTAGCAAACCTTTACTTAAGATCTAAATATCTGAAATTCGATTTGTTGAAACAGAAGTTCTCCTCTTTGCATCAGAGCCAAATTATCGTTTGATTTTCGGAATAGTGCCTTAAAAACTTTCTAATTGCTGTTTGGTTACACTAAATTACTCTTGCAATTTGTGAAAGTGTGTACTTTTTGCCTTTGCCTGCAAAATTTTGGCTTTTTCGTTAGCATTTAATTTAGAGCGACATTTTGTAAAATTTACTCTTTGACTACTTAATTGAAACCGAACGAATATTTCATCCTCAGTTTGGTTTTAAATACCTAATAAGGCGTGAAATATGCTGAAAAATAAAAAAACAAAAAAAAAATAGCGAATGAGGTAAAATCTATGAGAGAATTGCATGAAATAGTAAATAATCGAAATCGAACATTTCAATGGCGCAGGGTGTATATGTATGTTTATATACGATTGGGTCAATTTCGAAATCTTAGTTTTCGATTTACTAGTTTTTTCTTAGTAGTAAATTATAAAATGTAAATCATATGTTTTAATGAACAAAAATTTGTGTTTGTTATGTTGGTAATCAATACAAACCTGTAAGTAAAATGTTTTTGCATTGTGAATGCTTTGTTATTTTAATTTATTTAATTTATTTATGAACATATTATAACCACCAATCTCGACGTTTTGAAAGCTGAACTATTTTGTATTTTTTGCTGTGTTTACTGCTCTCGCACGACGAATATTGAAACCAGGGATTGGTAGTGTCGAAAACTGGTATTTATGGCACTGTTTTCGACACTTTTTGACACGTGTTCTTGACGGCCTTCCAAAACCCGTGTTTTCGACACTTTTAACACGACTTTTTGATAACGAAAAAAATTGAAAAATGTAAACTTTTAGCTTCATTAACGGTTCGAACTGTTTCAACAGTTTGAACATTTTCAAATTTACCAGTATGTATATTTGAAAAACTTGCTCATGAAACAATAAGAATATTTATAGTTGATTATAAAAACGGCTGATTATATATTATTCATGTTAAATGATTATAAAAACGTGCTATTCAGCCATATACTTATAAATGTTTTAATTTTAATTCATATGAATTAAATAAAAAATTTATAATTATATCGATATTTCGAGCCAAATGCTCACCTCAGGATACTGTTTATTCAAAAGAAATTATAAAAATTTTGTAAAAATGTTTAAAAAAAAATTACATATAAATCAAAAATTAGGAAAACTTACATAAATAAATTAAAAAATTCTTAATTATATGCATTATATTTGCAAGCAACACTAAAAAATTTAACTTACACACTATTTAAATATTAAATAGTGTGTAAGTTAAATTTTTTAGTGTTGCTTGCAAATATAATGCATATAATTTAGAATTTTTTAATTTATTTATGTAAGTTTTCCTAATTTTTGATTTATATTTTTTTTTTTTAAACATTTTTACAAAATTTTTATAATTTCTTTTGAATAAACAATATCCTGAGGATGAGCATTTGGCTCGAAATATCGATATAATTATAAATTTTTTATTTAATTCATATGAATTAAAATTAAAACATTTATAAGTATATGGCTGAATAGCACGTTTTTATAATCATTTAACATGAACAATAAGAATATTTTGTTTCCTCTTTCTCCCAATATCACTCGCACAGCTTTTAACACTTTCTGACATTTTTTGACACTTTTAAACAGTTTTCAACACTGTGCTACAGTTTTTGACATTAATTTAAAGTTATTGACCTATTTTTGACAAAATTATCGAAAAATCAGATTTTTTAGCGTTTTACCCATCTCTGATTGAAACTATGTATTACTATTTTTTTTTTTTCGCTGGCGCTACATCCCATAGAGGGATTTGGCCGCTTCATTTGAAGTTTCGTAATCATTTTTTTAACGGATATTGAGTGATTAATTCATTGATCCAACATTAACCAGCAGTGATTTTTTCATCACCCTATTTTAGATGTGGTATTAATGTTTTAGATGTTGTGGATGTAGTTTGTTTAATAGTTTAATAGTTTAGATAACTTATATTTTAGATATTTGTATATGTATTGTATAATTCTGTACGTTGTCTTATTGAATATGTCGGATTATGTGCTCTCTTACAACTTATTGACTATTTGCTGGTTACCTAGTTCCTGTCTTAAACCTTTACCTACTGTCTCTATACTATTTATATGGTATGAGATTGTTATTGTTAGTTAGGGTTTGGCAATAAGCCCCGTATCTCAAGGAGGAGTTTGTGCATATGTATCATGGATACAATCACGTATTTTTCCTCTGAGATCGTTACTCATTTACCGAGAATATAGTAAGATTAGTGACTTTTAATTACTAGTGTACCCACCTGTGTTTGTCCTGCGAAGATGTTTACAGTTTATGCGTTCCACTTGATAATTAATTGATAACAATTTAATAATTTTTATTTGATTAACTTTTATTGAACTTTAATTCTTTCGTATTTTACATTCACAACGTGTGTTATGACTAAAATAAGCACTTCAGGTTATTAAGTTTCGATATTATCTATATACTTAATTTTACTTATTTGTAAACAATTTTGTGTAACAATTTAATTTTACTTTCTTTAATTTTTCACTACCATGGAATTATACTGAATTTTGGAAACTTTATAATTTTCTGTATTTTACCACTTTTATTCACTATTCACTAAGTTACACAATTTTAATTACTACTTATGAATTTAATTTGCTGTACTTTGAACTATCTTGTTAATTTTTTAGACAACTGAGATTAATTTTTAACGGATTGTGTTATTACGAACTTTATTTAATGATTTACTTTACTTTAAGGTTTTGGCAGAGTTTTGCCGTACGAAAATATTTTACTGAATGTGTTTTTTTAATTTTTATAATTTGGGCAGAGTTTTGCCGTAAATAAAATATTTGACTGACTAGCTTTTTTGATAAAAATTTCATACCCTTATATACTAAATTTTAATTTACTTTTATGACATGATTTCGTTCACCTACTTTATATAAAACCTTATTTGGCATTTCATAATTTCAAAAATGTAACATTACAATTTGACTTACTTATGGAATATTTTGCTTTGTAAGCAATTTGTATGAAAAATATTTCGGTCATACAAGAAAACTTTGTATGCCTACTGTTTATTATATTTATTTACGTTTGGGAATTCCGCCAATGTATTTTGAAATATGAGCTATTTATTTTATAGGTCAGTAGTTTGTGTTTTTATTGTTATTACAATATTACACAACAACCCGCCGGGAATCGAACCCGGGACCTTCGGGGCTTAAAGCAAGCATGCTAACAACTGTGCCACCGGGGCGGCAAATTACTATTATCATGTTTCTATATAGTTTGAAATCGAGTTGGAGTTCATATAGACACAGAATTGAGTTAGGTTTTCGTTGAGTTATTTTAAACTCGAAGAAAACAGTGTGATCGACTTGAATTGAAATTCAAAATTTTAATGAAAAATATTTTTTTAGTAAAAAAATTTCTTTAGAAAGCGTGAGAAGAATTGTCGGCGCTCCTATACGAGGCATAATCTCCTTAGTGGATAAAGCCGGCCCTGTAATACACTGGACAAACAGTAATTATAAATTCCAGTAAGTCTACTTACTACAGTTTTAATAGGACGAAACTAAAATACAGTTTTGTGTATGTGTACAAAAAATTATTTTGTAAGGATTTTAATAAAATTCGATGTCACGAAAACTAAGAAAAAAATTAATATGAATTCAAAAATGTGCTTTATTTGAAGCTTCTACTTACCTACTATTACAAACTTAAATAATAATTACACTGGTCGACAAAGAAAAAGTAACAGAAACAAGGATACTCATTGCCGACGTATTTTTCGATGCTGAAGCGGAATCTGGCCGCAGAATTGCCCTATCACGTCTTTTAGGATATCCTAGCCTAAATGTGCAAAAAACTGTTTTTTTTTGGGTTTTCAATATTTTACTGTTTTGTTAGGGAATTTCAACAGGAAAAACTAATGGTTCCATCGTAAACTACCATTCATCTCCTCTCATTTCCAATTTTAAACGTCTAAATATCTTTAACTATTACCGAGATATTGTGAATCAAATAAAACACGCACTAATGAATTCGCTTGGTTAAGGTGTCTGAGAGTCTTAATACTTTGATTTACGATATCTCGGTAATAGATAAAGATTTTAAGACGGAAGAGGGAGAGGGAGGGAATGAAAGTAGTTTACGATGGCACCGTTGGTTTTTTACTGATGAAATTCTCTAACAATACAGTAAATTATTGAAAACCAATAAAAACAGCCTTTTTTGCACTTCTACTTTAGGATATCCCAAAATCCTCATGTGATAGGGCAATTTTGCGGCAAGATTTGGATTCAGCATCGAAAAATACGTCGGAGAGAAATGATTATCCTTGTTTCTGTTCCTTTATTTTTATTTTATTTTTGAAAAATCGCAGTCATGAGCCCTACAAATTATTTTAAAAAATACATGAAATTATTATTTATTCTAAATCACTACTAAATTTTACATAGAAGGTGTGGTATGATCTTGGAATATAATTGTGATAACATAAAAATTTCAAATTGGCCAGTTTTTCAGTTGATATTGGTAGTGAGTGGTTCATTATTGCAATTCCGGGGTTTTTACAAAGAATATGTTTTTTGTCTCGGTTTAATGAGGAGTTATGAATGAAAAGTGGTTGTTCTAAAAGAAATGTATAACGTGCGTACTCTATGAAGATAGCAAAAAGGATAACTTAAATAGAAAAATTGTGAAACTGTATGTGCCTCGCACATTCTAAAATGGTACAGCTCCGAGCAAGAGCGTCGTGAGTTAATTCATCCAGCTGAAATCTAACCATTACCATCAAAAATATTCGTAATAAAGGATACATAGAGACTGAAAAATAGTGAAAAACTGAAAATGTTTAATACAATTTCATAATCTCCAATTATTCATGTAAAAAAGCCCGGTCGTGTTCCAAACAGGTCCTTCAATCAAGCCAATGTTTTATATAAAATATCATCACTCGGATGTATTAAATAAGGCCGTACCGTTTATCTTAAAAATATATTTTCTTATACAACAACTTCATAAATTATTAAGCTATAAATTTACAATACATACACAATTATGAGTCGTTTTCATGGAAATTGCTACAAACTGGCTCAACATAATTACAAGAAACATTTTTACTTTTTGTTTGTACCAGTAAGTATAAAAATATCGCAAATTTTTAATATGAGATATTTTATACGTATTAAAAGTATCCAATTAAAATAATCATAAGTATACATTCAGGAAAATTAAACAGCCAATTGTCTTTATTAAACTATTGTAAATGATACTTACTTATTATTGGTTTTTGAAAAAATGTCCATAGAGTCGTATAGTATCTGCGATACTCTCCAAGCAAAATTATTGTAAGTATTACTTACAATATTTCAAAATAATTTGCTTTTCTAGCTGAAACAGTATAAAGCTACAATTAGACGATATCATTTAAGTGAAATCTCACTCAAAAAATTATACGTCTCACTCGATGATAACGTCTAAACAAAAACATCTCATTCATAAAATGAGACATCACTTTTACGTCATCTTATAATTTCAAAGTGATTTATCATTTGCCAAGTGATAACAGTGTAAACAGAATCAAAACGTAAATTACATCTCACTTTACTTTTTAAACTTGTTTAAATTTCATCTCATTAAATTTCGATTCGTGTTTAATTTATATTCAAACTACATTAAAGTCACATTCAATTCATATTCAAACCATAATTCATTTATATTCAATTCATATTCAATTAATTTGCAATTCATATTTAGTTCATATTCATATTGAATTCACATTCAAATCATATTCAGTTTGCATTCAAGTTATGTTCAATTCATTTTTGAGTCATCTTCAACTTATATTTAAATCATAATCGATTCATATTTAAGTTTTATTTAAATCATTCTCAATTTTAAATTCAAGGTGCAATCAATTCATATTCAATTCATATTCAGTTCATAATCAGTATATAAATATGGGAAGCTAAAAATAAAACACATCGTTTAATATTTTGCTTAATACAAACAAATTCAACTTTATTTCAATTATTCTTAAAATATGTCGTCCTCAATGGGGTTCAGGTCCTCTTTATCTATTGGAAATCGATGATGTCTGAACAGTGGTTTTCTGGCATATCTATTTAATCTTGTTTCATAATTAAAATTGTTGTTGTCATCATCATCAACAAATTTTATGTAATCTGGCTTCGCAACTTCTTGGAAAAACCGCTGTGCTCTTTCGTTCAGTGCATTGCAATCCCCCATCAATAGACGAGGTTGTTTTCGAAGTATTTTTGAGTTCCGAGAATGTCTCATATTAAATGGCTTTTGTTTGTCTCGGTGAACTTCAGTTTTTGAAGAATAGAATAAGATTACTGTACCATCAATTTTTTCTTCCCATCCACCGTTTCCTTCGTATTTACTGTCATCCGAATCGTCGTTATACAGTTCATCCAATTCACTATATTCATCTTTGAATGCAAATGGAATATAACTCATACAAGTTCCAATGAGTTCGCAGGGCGGCAAATGGTAATAGGATGTACGCAAAACTGGCCCACGGCGATACAATGGGCCAATGTCAAAGTTATCATTGTAACAAAGCCACCATATTCATATTCATCATAGCATCCGTCGCAACTCAAACTTTCTGGAAATACATCACAAAGTGTATAGGGCGATAAATCGAAATGGTGATGGTATTACAGGCTCGGCAATGTAAACGGAATGTCGTTGACATCCATCTTGTGCTTTACATTTCTGCTTTACTTTTGCATGCATGGTGTGCGATTTACATCGGTCACCACAAGTTCATTTACCTCCGATGACGACATTGTGCAACCATTCAATGATTTTCGCATGATTTTGGTCGAACCACCGTACAACATGGTCCATTGTCACGTTTTGCTATTTTCTTGTTGTAAATGTAAAAATGATTGACAACTGAATTATTAAGTTTGGCCGTAACATCCACAACTTGGGTCACATTAATAATTGTGTTTAAATTAATTATCGTGGTAATATTATTTGCCGTACTAAGTCGCCATTCTTCAGTGAGTCATCTTAATGATGAGGTTGATCCGGTCTAACTTGTACGAGTCCCGCACATACCACAACAATACACAGAGCTTAAGTAACTGTGTTCACTCCCACTTCTATCATTTTATATGTAGACACTTAAAGAATAGTTCAAATTTAATCACAGCGCAGACTTTTCGTTTTTAAATCCATTCCTTTACCCAGATCCGTTTAGTAACTTTATTTTGTCATATTTTTCGTTTTTGTGTAAGTAAAAGGGCGGACAAGCTGCAGCTTGTGCTTGATCCATAACAATAATACAACTGTAATTAAATTAAATTTTTTCATAGCGTAATTGATTACTGCATTGACTACAACCAATTAATAAATTATTAACACCAAACTCGAACTTAATAAAGAAATTTCTTTATCACAAAAGTGTGTACGTCTAAACAGAGTTTTCACTTGAGCAAGTGATGCGACATTTTACAAATGATATATCACTTTTATTTTTATATTTGACCTCACTTTTGTCATGGTATAAACATGCATCTCATTTTAGTGGGATCTCACTCGAAATGATATCTCACTTAAATGATATCGTCTAATTGTACCTTTAGTACACTTAACATAATTCAATATGGACATATTTTCAAATTACAAATGAGTCGATTTTACATTTTCCGCCATAATTATTGAAGGAGGTGTCAGATTGGGGTGATTTTTGGACATGAGATAAATATTGCCTTTACAAATACGCCACTTTAATAGTGGGAAACTAATGTAAGTCGACTTAAAATAATCTTGGGTGCGTTGGTAAATTTTTATAGGCAATTGTCTGTGTCATTCAATAAGGAAGTAATTCTTTAAAGGTATTTTTATTTTTATTTTTTATTTATTCAAATTTATTAAACAAATTTCAGTAACAATTTATTATTAACTCTATATACTTATATATACTAATCTGATCAATTTAATTCGATTTAATTTACATTTTGTGTTATTATTATATGACTAGCTATACTTAGTACTGCTGGAATTCAGTTGCTCGAACCATTGCTGATTATAACGCAACTTTACATATTCATTTATTTTATTTTTTCATATGTTGGATGGTACCCGAACAATTATAACTCCACAAAGTGCTATTAAATTTAGGCTTGGACTTTTGAGAACTGAGTAAATTTGAGTAAATTTGGACACCTTATAGTTTTTTAACTATAACTCAAAAACTATGCATTTTTAGTAGGTACACGTCATACGATTTTTTGTAGAGAATCTAATTTCCTACCGAAATGGCCTATACCTAAACCCACTCAGAAAAAAGTTCTACACAAAAACTTAAAAAAAAAAAACAAAAAATTGAAATTTTTCGGTTTTTTGTTTTACTTTGTTTTAGTTTTTGTGACTTATTTTATTTAAAACAAAAGTTGTTTGACTTTTTAAAGCGCCATTTCTCAATTTACTCAAATTTACTCAGTTCTCAAAAATCCAAGCCTAAATTTAATAGCACTTTGTAGAGTTATAATTGTTCGGGTACCATCCAACATAATATGAAACAATAAAATACCTTTAAAGAATTAGTGCCTTTTACCCCTGTTTTTTTCGACATAGACAATAGCCTATTATTCCTATAGTAACAATTGTTCAAAAAAGACAAAAAACCTATTCTACTAAATCGGACTTTATGTAATATAAAGCAAATCTTTTTTGTTTTTACGTGTTAAATAAATGAAACTTTAAGTAAAATTCGAAGCACACACTGATATAATAGTAAAACCTTGGATATCTCAGCAACAATCAGAGATAGCCTAAATGATAACGTTAATGTCTTCTAACAGTGTGTATATACTTACTTTTTATTTAGTATTCTTAAATCATAAGAATGTAGGATTTTCAATGGTTAAGCTTTATAATATTCAACCCACTTAAATAATCCATTTAAAGCTGTAAAAAATTCTCAATAAAAGTATTGAGCCACCTGCTAGTTCTGTACGAGCGCCAACTCACTAAAAAATTTCTTAATAAAATTATCGAAGGAAAGTTATTTCTAAATAAAAAATAAACACATCTATATACATATATCATTATCATTCACAATATTTGCACATTTTTAATAAAGCTTCTAATTTTCATTTCGAAACAGCACCATGTACAGTATTATTCACAATACGTTCATGTATTATTTCGAATTTACCAAATTAACACATGCACACAAATAGAAAAAGTAATATTTATTTTAATCTTAAGAATCGAAGCGAGAATACATAAAAATGAAAATCAATTGTACGAGTATTACATGTAATTTTAGAAATTGTTTATTTTTTCCATATCATAAAATTTTCCAAGGTATTATTGTTTAGAACGCTATAGAATGATACATAACAAGTGGAATATAATATTTTTTTAATTTTATAAAAGCTCTCATTTTCTCGTATAACACTGTGATCAAAAATTAGTAAGACTTTTTAAATAAAACACAAAACGCTTATTATTATTTCAAATTTATTTCATCCCCTTTCAATAGAATACATGTATACCAACGTTTATTTCCAGTTTTCGAAAGAGTTGCTAAAATCGATTTCCGGAAAGGCCTACAAAATCTTTTTCGGTTCGGCTTAAATCGAGTCAAAACGATGTCACCGGAGCGGTTTTTGAAGTTTCGGAAATAGCCAGTACCAGAAGCCAGACGGAGTTAAAGCAGGCGAATAGGGCGGTTGCGTAACCACCTGGGTCGAACTTTTGTCCAAATAGTCACGTACAATCAATGCAGTGTGAGACAGCGCATTATTGTGATGCAACAATATGCAGCGCGCTATTGTGTCTGCCCAAAATTCTAACCCAAACGATATTTGCGTGATGTCAACAAGATCTCTAATTGTCACTCGTCGATTTTTTAGCACCAAATCCTTCACTTCTTAGACATAGTTTTTATCGGTAGACGTCGTAGGCAAGGCCGTTCTGTCTTCTTTGAACAAAAGCCTTTTCCAATATTTCCAACGTTTTGGAAGCCGAAATTCCATTTTTGATGCAAAATTTAATGCAATGTCTTTATTGAACTCATTTAAAAAATCAAAAAATACACTTTTTTAAAATGAAAAATGCAATTTTTTAAGATATTGGGTGCTACCAACCTAAGAAAAAAATTACTCGTTTGGATAAGCCCGAGGCGATTTAAATGTAAAAGTCTTACTACTTTTTGATTACGATAGTACGTATATGTAAATATTGTAAGCACATAATTTATTTATATTTAAGTGTAAGCGCATAATTTCTTTAGAGGTAAATAACGGGTTTCAGTAAACCCACAAAAATAACAGTTTTAATTGAATACAAAAAAGAACGCGTATTTTTGTAGCAAATTAATTCCTGTTAAACCCCGGGTATTGACTTGCGTAGACAAAAAAAAAACATCAACAAACCACTGATTTCTGGAAAAAAAATCTGTTTTCCTTAAATTAATATTTTTTTTCGTTTAAATACAATCAAAACAAAAAAAACACAAAAATCCGGGAGCCATAATCTCGAGGAATTTGTTAATATGTTTTATAAACAGCGTTCCCGCTCTATAGTATTTCAAACGCAAATTTTGGCGAACGATGCATGGATCTTTTATTCGAAATGTTTTTTTTTTGTTTTTTATTATTCTTTAAAATAAATTCAGCTTAAATGGACATTTTTTTTTGAGTCTTCATTTAAGTTGAAATAATTTTCTAAATCAATCGGTCAGGATTATTTTTAACTGCACGTTGTGATTATACTCCACTATAACATCATCCTTAGGTTTATATTGCCCGTTTGGTTATTCACATTTTATTTGGCCATGAGATGTTGAAGAGTTGGTTAAATATGGTTGTTTTGGAGAAAATTTAATTTATACCTCGGATCCTCGAATAACTTATACAACATTTATCGACATAAGAGAATTGTATACCAAGTTGATGTTGGTTCACCCAAAAATGTTTAATAAAACACGCTATTATAATTTGAGGTTATCATTGATTTAATACAAATGGTCGTGTTATTTCAGAGCCTTCTAGAGTATAGAGCCATAATCATTATGACGTATTTTTTTTGAAGCTTTTTTAGTGGTATAACTTTTCACTGATTTCCATAGGAATCCATAGTAAAAATGGTGTTTTTTAGCTTCAATTTTTTCAATGATAAAAGCAAAAATGTTACAAAATTTTTATACAAAAGTGTTCTACATATCTTTAGCAGCAATATACAGGAAGGGTATTTGGGTATTAAGTAAATATTAATTGCAGAAATATTAAAATAAAATTATTTCTAAAATATATTTTTCGAACTTTCATTTTGAAAAATACATCAAAGTTGGCTCTGACGAATTAAAATAATACTTGCTAAATTTATCTTTAGTTTTACTAGTGTACGCTAGATGTCTCAGATTTATACAGAAAAATACGAAAAAGATTGTTTAATCACAAAATTATGACACGTTCTTAAATATTTTGTGAATTAGCTTTGCTTTTCCTACAATTTTTGAACTTTAAATTTCCCCAGGTCGCAATTTTTCGTATGATTTTTCAAAATGTTTACTGCCATCACTGCCATCTATGTAATGTATATTGACTTAATGCACACGATTTGTAGTAAGCTTTTCTTTTTAATTTGACGAGAATGCTGTTGTCATGAACTTTTTTTATATTTTGGTTTAAATAAATCAATTATTACAAGAAAATGGAAACGATTTACTTAAACGACATTTATATATGTTGAAATTCAAACATTTATGAAAATATTTCAGAAATCATAATAGAGAATTGGTAACGTTTTCATTTACAAATTTGTCTTTGGAAAAAAAGTGATTTCCCATATGTTTTATGCGTTTTATTATGGAAATTTTAGTTTTTGCCTCGTTTCTAATTCCCTTATAAAAGCTTCGTTTTTTAGATTATGGCTTGTATAATCAAGGTTGCTTTGGTTATTTACGTAAACAGAATGCGTTTGAGCAGAATCAAAGCAACCTTGATTATACAAGTCATAATCTATAAAAAAAACTTTTATAAGGGAATTAGAAACGAAAAAAAAAAAAAACTTCCATAGTAAAATACATAAAACATATGGGAAATCACTTTTTTTCCTAAGACAAAATTGTAAATGAAAACGTTGCGAATTCTTAATTATGATTTCTGAAATATTTTCACAAATGTTCGAATTTCAACATATATAAATCTCGTTTAAGTAAATTGTTTTCATTTTCTTGTAATAATTGATTTATTTAAACCAAAATATAAAAAAAAGTTCATAACAACAGCATTCTGGTCAAAGTAAAAAGAAAAGCTTACTACAAATCGTTTGGTCATTAAGTCAATATACATTACATAGATGGCAGTGATGGCAGTAAAACATTTTGAAAACTCGTACCAAAAATTGCCACCTGGGGAAATTTTAAGTTCAAAAATTCTAAGAAAAGCCAAACCAATTCTCAAAATTAAAAAACGTTTATTATTTTGTGATTAAATAATTTTTTTTCGTATTTTTCTGTATAAATCTTAGACATCTAACGTACACTAGTAAAACTAAAGATACATTTAACAAGTATTATTTTAATTCATCAGAGCCAACTTTGATGTATTTTTCAAAATGAAAGTTCGAAAAATATATTTTATTTTAATATTTCTGCAATTAATATTTACTTAATACCAATATAAAGAAGGGTTCTTGAATATTGCTACTAAAGATATGTAGAACACTTTTGTATAAACAATTTGTAACATTTTTGCTTTTTTAATTGGTAAACTTGAAGTTAAAATACACCATTTTTACTATGAATTCCTATTGGAAACAATGAAAAGTTATACCAAAGCAACCTTGATTATACAAGCCATAATCTAAAAAACGAAGCTTTTATAAAGGAATTAGAAACGAGGAAAAAACCAAAATTTTCATAGTAAAATGCATAAAACATATGGGAAATCACTTTTTTTCCGAAGACAAATTTGTAAATGAAAACGTTGCAAATTCTTAATTATGATTTCTGAAATATTTTCATAAATGTTTGAATTTCAACATATATAAATCTCGTTTAAGTAAATCGTTTTCATTTTCTTGTAATAATTGGTTTATTTAAACCAAAATATAAAAAAAAGTTCATAACAACAGCATTCTGGTCAAATTAAAAAAAAAAGCTTACTACAAATTGTGTGCATTAAGTCTATATACATAGATGTCAGTGGGCAGTAAACATTTTGAAAAACCGTACCAAAAATCGCCACTTAGGGAAATTTAAGTTCAAAAATTGTAGGAAAAGCAAAACAAATTCTCAAAATATTAAGAACGTGCCATAATTTTGTGATTAAACAATTTTTTTCGTATTTTTCTTTATAAATCTGAGACATCTAACGTACACTAGTAAAACTAAAGATAAATGTAGCAAGTATTATTTTAATTCGTCAGAGCCAACTTTGATGTATTTTTCAAAATGAAAGTTCGAAAAATATATTTTAGAAATAATTTAATTTTAATGTTTCTGCAATTAATATTTACTTAATACCAATAAACCCTTCCTGAATATTGTTGCTAAAGATATGTAGAACACTTTTGTATAAAATTTTTATAACATTTATGCTTTTCTCATTGAAAAATTTGAAGCTAATAAACATCATTTTTACTATGGATTCCTATGGAAATTAGTGAAAAGTTATACCACTAAAAAAGCTTCAAAAAAATACGTCATAATGATTATGGCTCTATACTCTAGAAGGCTCTGGTTATACCCCTAAAAAAGCTTCTAAAAATACGTCATAATGATTGTGGCTCTGTACTCTAGAAAGCTCTGGCAGAATACGTCGATTAGTTTGAGTTTCGCAGCCATTTGTTTACGACGCAAAAAGTTTGTCTGGTGATTTTTACTATGAAAAAAAAATTGAACAACGAATTGAATCATTGAAATCGTTGCAGAAATGTTTTGGGAAGTGTACTCCAGGGAGGATATTTTGAGTGAATTAAGACTTTTTATAAACAAAAATTTTTATTTCTGTATATGAGCCGTTAATTTTGAAAGTGGTGCAAGTCCATTTTTCAAAAAATTTAAGTTAATGATAACAATTGACGATTGGAAAAGTAAGAAATGCGATACCTATCGCCCGAAAAGAAAGCTTCGTACCCATCAGAAAAACTAAGATAGCTTTGAAATAGTAATCAATTTCATATAATATTTGAGTGAACGATCAAAGCTTACTTTGATTATTTTGTTGAAAAATGGGTACGAAGTTTTTTTTTTTTGTCCGACAGAGCACACGGTCCAATCGTCAATAGACAAATAAAAGTATAATCTTTCTAACGGTGAACAATTTATAGTCAAAATAAAGAAATAATAATCCCTACTACTTGTTCAAAAAATAAGAAAATTCAAAATCCCGTATATTTTTGCATTTATTGTTTCTCTATTCCTTCATTTTCTCGTTTCAACAAAATGTGGACTTGCCCCACTTTCAAAATAAACGACTCATATAGTAGTTTAAATGTTTGATATATTTATACCTTTTTGTCCCTACGCTTGCGGAGAAGATTTGGAGGATTTGCGGGGTTGGTCACTTTGCTTGCTGGGATTACTTGGATTTATACCTTTCCTTGTTTATGGGGCTAATTAATATTTTGACATATGGGTTTTCTTTTGTTAGGTTTAATTTTGTGCAGAATGTACTGAAATGTGAAGTGAATTGTAGTAACAAAAAATTGTTTAATTACCAAAATATATTTGTAACGATGGATCAGTAAGTTTTTTTTATATTATATGGTAAATAGAAATAATTTATTTTTTGTGTACATCAAACAGATAAAGGTTATAAAGCTGCCAAGTTGTTCGACATTCGTCACGCAAAAACAAACGTGCACGCTAAAAAATGTACAGAAAATGTACCATAAGACGTAGAAGACCGCGATAGTACTGCATCGTGTTCATCATCAATTAAGTATGATTAATTGAAATATTTAATATAGTCAATTGATTTAATTTTATTATTAGTGGTTCACCAAAAACTCATCAGACTCCACAAGTGTACCTAAAAAAAAAATAAAAAATATCAAGCTTTATTTCGAGATCGAGAGGAGTGGAAACCGAAATATACATTGCTGGTACAAGAAAATTCAAGGCGAGAGAAAATATGCAAGGTCTGTAATGTTTCTATTGGTGGAAGTAAAACTCATTTAGAATGGCATGAATTATCCGAAATACATAAAAAAATGGTTAGATCCGCTGAAAAATCAATTAGCCTGCAAAATTTTGTCCAACTCGATCATGTAGTAACAATAGTTTCTGATGCTGCTAAAAGTTTGGAAGTACCGTTGAGTTTATTTGTTGCGGAGCACAACCGCCCCTTTTCTATTGCCAACCACCCGGTTTCGTATTTAAAAGAGAATATAACCCATTCAAAAACATAAAAAGGATAAAATTGCGTAGAATTAAAGCCCAAACAATTATAAAGAGCCTCACCGGTCCGGAAATACAAATATTGCAAATCAGCAATACTTTTCGTTGGTTATAGATGAAAGCACTGATAGTACGATGTGAAACAAGTGAAGTTATAAAGGCAGAGCCTCATACTTCACACGTTTCATAGATTTTGTTGTAACGATTTATCCACCGCGGCTTTCAACTCCTGCTAGCTCAGCAGGAAAAGGCGTGGGGTTTGGTGGGATCGATACAACCTTGCTTTAGCCGCATGGTTGGAAGGGAAATGAAAACGGTTGCTGTAAACAACCAAAAAGATGAGGGAAGAGAAAAAAAAAACGATTTTTATACGGATCCACCACATAGTTGAAAAGTGTGGCTTACCGTTCTTCTGAAACTTATCCGGGAAAAAAGGGATTAAACTTATTTTACGGACTCATCCGTCAATCAACAGGAAAAAAACAAAAAAAAACAATTTACAACCAAGAAAAAGTTGGCCATTGGCCCCTAACAATTGGTTAGTAAGTGAGGAAAGTTGTTGAACGTTGTGAACAACAGGGAGCACAGTGCCGAGGCACTTATCGTCTCCCGTCCCGTGAGGGACCGTTCACAGACACCCAACAACTGGTATCCCGTTAATAGTTTGATGATTCATCCATTTCAGACCACATATTTACCTTAGTATATTTCCTTTTTTTTTTTTTTTTTTCACGAACAAACAAAAAAAAATTCCCAAACAAAAAAATTAAGATAGTTACAGAATTTATTTTTTTTTATCCAAACAAAAAAAACTAAACAAAGAGAAAAAAAAATTTAAATTGACAAGATATTGTTATGCAGAAAATAAAATTTAACACAAACTAACAATCCGAAAGCAAAAAAAAAAAACAACAGTCCTCAAATAAAATTTTGGCGAGGTTTTTATATCATTTTTTCTGCTGATTGACCAAAAAGACGTATTATTTTCGATCAATCAACTACAAAAATTCCATAATTACCCCTGCATTATTTTATGTGGTTTATGGATTATCGTGGAAAGCTTGCTAATAACCGACACGTTTTTTTGGTTACAGGTGAAAACCCAACAACACCAAAAAAAAAAAAAAAAATGCAGAAAAACGTCTTTGAATTCATTCACCCAGTGGAATTCAAATTGGCTGACAATAACCTTGGGTGAATGAATAAAAGAAAATTGATAATAAGCAAAAGAACAATTTTTTATACACATATTAGCCCAAGTATGTGCGATAAGAATAAAATATGTTTTTACGTTTATTTACGAAACATGAGATTTGTAAATAAACGTAAAAAGAAAATGTGTCATATGGTACGCGCCATTGAGAACATTTTAGTTTTACACTAATTTAGTTGTTGGTTATGAATTTTGTTTATGTGCATGTTTTAATATGCACAACACACGATTAAACCAACATAATTAATGTAATTTAAACATAATCTGTACCCGGATATTGTCATAGGGATTTGTTTAATATTTTAGAAGAAAATATCTTCAAATGTGGGGTACAGTTTGAGGTGTGGGTTTGGTGGACTGGTGTATTTTGTAACGGGGATGACAAACGCCCGTTACAGATGTGTAAAAACCTTGCAATGATTATAAGGGTTTCGGATAGCCAATGTGACGATAGATTCCTTATGTTGGCTCCTTTGACTGATTGTTCAGCTCAAGGTATATTTGAAACGGTTGTAAATGCATTAGAGGAACACAAGTTATCTCTAAAGCATTTAGTCACATTTACGGTTGATAATTGTTTAGTTATGATGGCCAAGCACAATGGAGTTCAAGCTAAATTGAAACGTAAGCTCTCTCAAAAGCTTTTGGTAAATGGTTGTATTTGTCACAATTTAAATTTAATATCCTTAGCTGCCTCAACGAAATTACCGAACACAAGTAACAATTTAATTAGAGAGATCAATTACCATTTTTGCACGAAGCTACACGTTATTTTAAAGTATGCAGCAACTCGTTGGCTATCGCGCCAGGTAAGCAAGTTGTATATAGGCTTTTAATTATATTTCATAATATTATGTAAATAATTTTAGGCAGCAATTGACCGAATTATTGAGCAGTGGACCCCCTTGACTTTTTATTTCGGGTTGAGCAATTTTGAAAGCGGTTGCGGTAACGAAATTATACATTTTATAGAGGAAAATGCAACCTATGATGCATGTTCTCATACCAATAATGAAATTTCTGTTTACAAACATCTGCCGTAATTTAATTAAAAAATCCGTGCTAGTCTAAGAAGTCTCTAAGTGAGATAAATGTAAAATTAGAAGAAAACCAAAGTGCGATTGGAAATATAATTATATTGCGGAACCAGGATAGAATTATTTCTTGAAAAGGAAAACATTTCTTAAAGTGAAATTTTAAAAACCACATAAAATTTCGTGAAAAGGATTGATTTCGGTAACGATATTTTCCGTTATTTGACGAAATTTCGCCCGAGCATGTGCTTGGTGAAACCAATAATATTCTACCATTAGTTTTAAAAATATTTCCTGATTCTGAGCTACAAAACGCTGAAAAAATCTACAAAGAATACAGGTAGTGATAGAATACATGCCAGGTGTGGTGGAGTTGCAATATTAATTTTTAACCTCAAATGTATTGAATCTATTGGAGTGGCGCTTAAATATTTGAACGGGTTTCTAAAGACATATTGTTGTTCCTGCCCAAATGCTAGTGAAATTGTCGGCATCAGTATTGGCAATGCCTGAGATCGAAAAAAGGAGGTCGTATTCTATATAATGTCTCTATGAACTTTGACAACTTTTCGACTTTTGCTCCAGATAAACCAACGTACTACAGTTACAATGGTACACTAAGTTATTTAGATATTTTTATATCAAATTCTGCAAATATTCAAAAAGTACACACTTCCCAAGAGTTGAATTCCGATCATTATCCTGTTATTTGTGAATTATTCGGCTCCGCAATTGAGGTAGCTGATCCATTGAAATACTTTGATTATACACATTCCAACTAGCAAACAAATTATAGGAACTATTTAGATGTTCGATTTGATAATTTCAATGACTGAAGCTGTGGAAATGTACACCATTAAAAAATGTAGTCCCTAGCGAAAGAGTGGTATTATCTTTTAACATTTTGCAAACCATCAAACACAGAAAATTCTGTCGGCGGCAATGGATTAGGCACAGAAACCCTTATTTCAAAATGTTATCCAATCTATTGAATAGCAAAATTGCTTATATGATAAATGATCTTGCAAATAATAAATGGCAAAATAAACTGAAAAGATAGAATACTGCTCTAACCGATTTTAGAAAACTTCTAAATATTTTCGTAATAGACCCAAACCGATCCCCTTTTTTAAAATCAATGATTTCGAGAGCACACATTGTTCAAATTTAAACAATAGTTCTTCTGTTGAAAACTTAGTAAACGCTACTTATAATGAATTGCTCGGAACTCACGTCGTTTTCTCGGAAGTGAATGCTGTTACAACACATGAAATCGATTGTTTGTTAAAAACTTTGCACCCACCTAAAGCTCCAGGAATTGATGCCTTACCTAATATTCTATTGAAATATTTACCAAACTTTTCATTACCAATGTTTTCAAGAGCTGTCTTAAAATTGCATATTTTCCAGTGTACTGGAAAATCGGTAAAATTGTGCCCTTTGGCAAGAATGGTAAGGATCCGTCACTACCTAGCAGCTATAAACCCATAATTTTATTAAATACCTTGGGAAAAGTTTTCGAATACATTATAAAGGGCCGTTTGCAAAATATTATTGATAATAATAGTATTATCATCCCAGAGCAGTTTGTGTTTCGTCAACAGCATTCCACAATTCATCAAATTCACAGAATTGTTGATGCAATAAAAATGAAAAGGGAGACGCAACTATCCACGGTCATGGTCTTATTAGATCTAAAAACTGCTTTTGACACGGTTTGGACTAGAGGCCTGGCGTACAAATTGAAAATTATTGGCATTCCTATATATCTACTCAAAATTCTAATTTCTTTTCTTGAGAATTGCAGATTCTTTGTTCAATTATGTAATTCGTACTCTACTATTAAACCTATCACTGCAGGGGAACCACAACGGCTGTCTTAAGTTCGCTTCTGCTTAATGTTTTTGTTAACGATATCTCGAAGTCAAATTTTTGTAACATCGCTCTTTTTGCTGATGATATGGCAGTTTATAATCCCACGAGAAAGTAGGACACGCTGTAATTGCTTGCTTGGAGCAATATTTGGGAATAATCAGCACATGCCTTGATAGACGGAAACTTATCTTAAATCTGTGAAAATGTGAGGCAATTTATTTTACGCGATGTCGAGCGCCTCGCAAATTTCCTAGCAGGCCGATATGTCTAAAGAATCACAACATCCATTGGCAATCGAATGTTCGTTATCTTGATTTGATGTCCACTTGAACTCTAAAAGCTTACTTTTAAAACTCATGTTAACGTAATCGTAAATAAATATTATAATCTTCTAAAACTATTTTACCCATTAATAAATCGAAAAAGTAAAATGAATTTTAAAAGTAAGCTTATAGGGCTATGGTGTTGCCTGTATTATGTATGGTGCACCTATTTGGTGGAAAACAGCAAAAGTGCATTAACAAACACTTCTAATAATAATACAAAATAAATTCAAAAATCAAATTTGAGGTCAAATTTGATCAGATGGCATAACAAAACTCTTGTGTGAGTTCCATCATTTTTAGTAAAAGGTTGATTACTAAAAAAAACCAGCTTTCATTTCAGTTTTGCGTCAGTCATATTGTTTAATAAGAAATACATTACAACTTGTTATGAAATTTTATTCAAATAAAGTTTTTTTTTACTGATACATTTCCATTATCGCGCGACTTTGAGTTAAAAAAGATTTGTTGTTTTTCATTGAATTTGAAGCTAAAAGCATCATTTCTACTATTGGTTCCTAAGGGGAACAGTGAATGTACCTCTAAAAATGTTCTGATACATTTTGACTTACAGACAGTTCCTATTCGTTTGGCTGTGGCTTAACATATAGCCAAACAAGCAAAATTAGTTTAGTCGTTAATATTTTTTTGTATTGTCTCTGGCAGGCAATTATATTTGATTTGGTCAAGTGTGTCGTTTGGTCGTTTTTTTTTATTATTATAAAAATACCAAAATCTTCCGCCCCGGATTCTTGGTAAATCATAAATTCTACGAACTTAAAAACATTTTTTTTTTTTATATTGTAATTAAAAATGTTTTGTAAGGCTGCCGGCAAATTTAGAAACATTTATTCATCATTATACTTTGTAACAAGGGTTGTTTATTATTATGACAACTTAAAAAATATCGAGCAGTTTTACCCAATAAATTAACTCTCTTTTTTAGTGTACATAAAGCTGAATTTTATTAATTAATAAAATATGCAGAAAACTTTAACATCATTTAATTTAAGAAAAGTGAAAAAAGTATCCATCCCTTTGATCATATTAGCACAAGGTATATGTAAAGAAATGGATAATTAAAAAAAAAGACTGAAAACAAAAAAAAAATTGTTTTCAAAATGTTTACCTGTAATTAAGCTCCAAAACATATCGCCGCACAAAAAACGTCTAGAAATGAAATTACCATAACAGTTATACAAACAAAATAAAGCTTTCGCACAGAATATAATTAACAAACTTTTTTGAAATATGAAAAATTAAGGAAAAGAGAAAACTAAAAACTTTTGGGATTTATTTACCG
Organism: Tipula helvola; assembly: GCA_963556165.1. Lineage (NCBI taxonomy): Eukaryota > Metazoa > Arthropoda > Insecta > Diptera > Tipulidae > Tipula > Tipula helvola. The sequence goes on along the minus strand of OY744482.1, from coordinate 295,373,751 downwards.
AATCACAAGCAGACACAAAATATACAAAAAGCACAAAGAATATGTATTCTGGAGAGAAAAGTTCCCAAGTAAATTTTATTTTTTGTTTGTTTCATATACAAAGCGAAAATCATTTCCAACCTTTTCTCGCGTCCAGTTTCAAAAAAGCTGAAAATTGTTGTTTCTCATTTGTCACGTTGTTAATTGGCAATTATGCCCGGAACAAATCTCGAATGTTTACATTTAATGATGCTTCTAACAAATTTGTTACGTTATTTTTCAATCAGATCCTAACGAGATAACAATAATTACGTAATAATTGAAAATATTACATAATGTTCAAAGTTTCTAAGAAATGTGTTCCTTTTTTTTATATTACTTCGATAACAGTATTCGATGTAAGGTTTTCTTTTAAAATGATATTATATAATGTTCAATTTTCTAAATGGTTAAAATATCGTTTTGATATAACAATCTTTAATGTCTTAGTTTTACTCGAAGTAATAACAGTTTAAAGATATTAGTTGAAAATGAAAATATTTGTTGGCATAAAACGGAAAATTGTTTTTCGTAATTATTGTGATACCAACATTGATTGAAAATTGGAATTTTGAAATTAAATAACACTACCATGTATTAGAATAACTTGAAATGATTAAAAAAAATTGGATCCGATAATACATTAATAGTCAAGAAGTCACCACTTTTGATAGGAGTATTTGAAAGCAGCACAGATATTAAAATTTGGTGAAACACCTTCCGCAGGTTTGCCACACTTTCAAAAATGGTAATACATATGTAAATTCTGTAAAATGGAGAATTTAGTTATACAAATAAAAACAATTTATTTAATAAATTACAGCACTATATTACCATACTTTTGGCGAAGTGCATAAAAAAGTAGTAACTACTTTTACTAGAACTTTGCAAGATTTTTACTTGAAGTTAATGATAACAATAGAGATATATAATCTTTTTATCGATGAACAATTTGTAGTTAAAATAAAAATAATTAAATCCCTAATACTTATGCAAATGTTTCGATTAAATAATTGTCAAATTCTTGATGATTCCCAGAAAATTTCTTATTTACATTGAACAAATCAGGATGTACCGATTTTCAATTTCTTCAGGACTGTGGGACTTACCACTAATCCTCCAATTTATAAATATTTATGAAATATGTATTATCATCCCAAATTAATTTAATTTTTCATAAATCTATTTAATTTATTTATTTTTTTGTTATAACCAATCCGGAAATAATTAAATTAGTTTATTTAATGAAAATATTTAGAACAAAACTGCTAATTAAAGTAAATTAAATATTTTCAAAAATTAAAACCGATTATTACTACTTATATCAAATTCTTGCTATTTACTCGCAGTTTGTATATGTGTATGTCGGTACACACATATGTATAATGTTGATGTACTTTTTAAAATATCATATTTTTTGCTCCTTTGATGTTTTTATGTCTTATTATTTCCTAAATTAAATGAAATTGTAGTATTTTGGGAAAATGCAAAATACCTAATACCTGTTTATTAGAGAAATTTTATTTCTGGTAATAAAATATTTTATGTAGGTATCCAACATTATTATGTTAATGGGTAGATGAAAATATAGGAAACATAAATCATGATAATATTAAAAATAATTTCGAATTTTATTTAATTTCAGGCTTTGATGTGATTGGAAAACTAATTTCTTTTAAGGATTAAAAATCAATACTCTTGCTTTTGTTTGTGTATATTTGTCGGCCTTCACAAAACCCATACCATATTTATTAATTATTATCTTAGGTAATATGACCCCTATAATTGTTTACCAATGCATTTATAGTATTTTATTGTGTTGTCTGACTAAAATTAAAGACAAGACATAAAATTGTCATTATATTTATGAGAAAGGGTACATTTATTAACAAAAATTTTCTCATTATCTAGAAACCAATTTTATTTATTAATACTTTGAGGTTCTATTAAAAAAACAAACGTGTTAAATCGAATTTAAAAGTATGCTTTTCAAAATCGGAGATTAAATATTAAACTCAGCTTTGAAACAATATAACCAAAAATATATTCGTCTCGAATACGAAATTGGTTGAATGAAATAGTAAAAATTTTCAATTAGTGTGCCTAGCCAACAGTTCTCCCCAGAAAAATTATCATGACAAGTTTCATATGGGGAACCCGAGAAAATTCGTATGAATGAAATGCCCATATATAATGTAAAAATTGGTATAAATTCACCCTTAGATTGTCATGTTTGGAAAGAATTTCCCTAGAGTAAATTCCCCCCTTTTTCTAAATAGTTTTAAAGAATATCTCTCAATATTTCTTCAGAATAAAATCTCAACATTTTCCAGAATATTTTTCTACAAACTGCCGAAATCGTCAGAAAATAAACTTTTAACGTTGTGCTCTGGCGTTACCTTTTCTGGGAATCTGTTTTTGAGATGGCATCTGCATGGCTCTAGCATTTCCGCTGACGTAAAAGTCAAAGCGTTTAATCCATTGTTATCAAAAATATGTACGTACATTGTATATTACTAGTAATGGGCTAAAATAACGAAAAATGATAATTTCTGAAAAGGGCGAAGGGGCGTTCAATTTAATATTTAACTGCTATTCACCTGCTTTTTTCTAAGTGGAAAATATTCTGAAAAAAGGGGATATCTTCTGGAAAGCGGAGGAAGGGGCTTTCTTAAAAAATATTTTGGAAAACAAAATTTACTGCTCCTTCTATTATAATAATATACTTATTCTGGAATAGAGCCGGGACATGTTCTGAAAAAACGGATTTAAATTTAAATCCTTAAAAAAATTTGGAAAAGAGGGAGTTTTCTGCTCTTTCTAGTATTATATTCTGGAAAAGAGCCGTGACATATTCTGTAAAAAAATTGAGAGCAATTCTTTAAATTTATTTTGGAAAAGGAGGAATTTACTCTAGGGATAGCTGTTGGCTATGCACACTATTGAAATAGTTTCTAGACAAGATAGGTACTTTAAATGTTGAATTTATATAAATTTTTAAATTTTATATGGGCCTTGGATTCAAACGAATTTTCCCGGGCTCTCATAAAACTGCTCCTGATAATTTTTCTGGGGATAACTGTTGGCTATGCACACTAATTGAACCTTTTTTCAGGCATGACACTTTAAATTTTGAATTTATACAAATTTTTATATGTTATATGGACCTTTCATTGAAACAAATTTTCCCAGGTTCCCCACAAGAAACTTGTCCTGATAATTTTTCTGGGGATAACTGTTACCTAAACTCACCAACTGAACCAGATATGCCACTTTAAAGGTTGAATTTATACAAATTTTTATATTTTATATGGGCCTTTCAATTAAACGAATTTTCCCGGGCTCCCCACATGAAATTTGCCCCGATAATTTTTCGAGGGATAACTGTTGGTTATGCACACTAATTGAACCACTTTCCAGATATAACACCTTAAAGGTTGAGTTTATAAAAATTTTTACATTTTATATGAGTTTTTCGTTCAATCGATTTTTCCCCGGGCTCCTCATATAAAGCTTGCCATTAAATTTTTCTAAGAATAACTGTTGGCTAGGCACACTACAATAATTGAAAAACTTATGAGCCTATATTCAGTTTACGGCTGACATCACTTCATGAAAATACCAGTGTATTCGTTGTTTTGTTGATTTTTCATTTTATTTAAAATATGTTTCGGCTGAAATAAGTTGGCTAGTAACTTTCGGCTGAGGTAGCCAAGACACTATCTATATGATCGATATTTATACTTTCGGCTGAAAACTATCGGCTAACTTTAATAGTATCCAATAGAGTCGGTTTCTGAATAACAGAAAATTTGCCCTCTTGTCAAAATAGAAATGCTGAATAATTTTCGAAATATCGTATTACACACTATTACCATAGACAATCATAATAGATTTCTCATTTGACTAAAAACACAAAATAAAAATAAAAATTTTCCATTCAAATTTTATCGGTGTATTGCATATACGTATTATATTTGCAACGCATTCTAAAATCATTGCCTTATAAAATACACAACACAACGATACATTGGAATTATCAGAAGTTTTTGTTTTTTTCCTTTAGTTACTATGAAATGAGAAATCTAGTATCAATGTCTATGCTATTACTACTGGAGCATAGAAAATCGTTTATAATCGAATTTAATTTTACACGCTGCAAATCGTGCTAAGACTCTCTTCAATTAATATCGCATATGCAACGACAAAGAGTAGAGAAAAAATCTTAAAATTTTATCAAAGCAACCTTGATTATACCAGAACCATCTTGATGTAAATAGTGCCGCCTTGTGAAAAATTAACTTAAAACAAGGGATATAGCACATGTTTTTTTTATGTCGAAGTAATCTGAGAAATAATTTAACTGTCAAAATATAGATACGCGTTTTTTTTTAGTATCCGATAAAAAATGGATTTCTCTGTGTCGTTTTTTTTTACGTTCGGATAATTTTCAAATTCAATCTTTGTTCTCTGAAAAAAATCAGATTGTTGTTTGACAGACATTTATTTTAAATAAAAACGACACCATAATAATATTTGTTTGGCAATCTTAAACTGACATTTAATATCTACGACGTTAAAAAAACTATCATTTATTTTTCTCGGATATATAAGAGAAAATATTTATCGGATTTCTCCGATATATTATCTTTCTCTCTTATTTCTCCTACATTAAAAAAACACGCCCATAGAAACATTAAAAATTCATTTATTTTCAAAGAGTTTGTATGAAAAACGCGATTTCGATTGACAATAAAACATGAATTAAAACTTAAACCCAGTTAAATAATTTTCTCTGAAATCTCTAACAAACAACTCAATATCTTACTCATTTAAAACACAGATTCTAAAATTTACTTATTTTCCAGCAATTAGCAAAAGAAAATAAGGGAAATTAAATTAAAAAACAATCTACAACAATAACAATATGTATTAAAAAGAGAAAATTCAATTTAGTCATCATTTGTCCACATCTCAAACTAATGGTAAGAAAAAGACCACACGCCTCCGCTCAACAATCAAAATTAAAATAAATCAGAAAGAGCCAAACAGAAAAAATGAATCATTACAATGGACGCGTCCGATTTCTATGAGAAATAATTTTTCTGTGATAAATTAATGTTGAACTGTACGCAACCAAATTATCACAGCACCGGTGTGTAATAATTTTGACATGTCCGAAATAATTTTTGTTTCTGCGCCAGTGAAGTATGTTGATTTTAGTAACAAAATTTTTGTATTGATGAAAATTTAAAATCATTCGTAAAAGTGATCATTCATGCGTGCCTTTATTCTGTTTTTTTAATCATTTTGTGAGCAATTTATTCGTTTTTATGCTATACCTAAATTTGTGTAATATTGTAACAATAGTATTATCTGCAAGTCCTAATTTTTCCTTATAAGTACATAATTCCTAAATTCATTGCCATTACATCGTTAAATGATGGTTTTTAGATTTCATTCATTTGTATGGTAAATATGCCGGTGATACGCAGATTTTTTTATTGGGATTAAAATTTAAAAAAAAAATGATCTAGGCACTATTTTAGTGTTATTGGGTGTTTTTTTTTTTATTCATTCCATAGAAAGAACAGAAGGAATAGAATATTGATCACGTGACGTCGGAATATTCCGTACGTAATGTAATAAATGAACGAATTGGAATAAATGGAATACATTTTCCATAGCACGCATTTATTTTATTTTGAAAATTAGGAAACAAGTTAAATTTATTAAATAAATAATTTTATTATAATTAATTAACGTTGCAAATAATTTGTAAGTGAAAACACACAATTTTAATTCATATATCTTAAAAAAAACTGGGATTTTTTGTATCCGCCAAGCTCTATTTAAAACAATTATCACGTAAAAAAACGAAAAATATTTTCAAAAATTTTATTATTTAAACCTCAAATAATTAATTTTACCATAATTTATAATTTCATTTTCCATAATATGAACGATTTAATTCAATTTAATCATTTAAATTGTAAGCATCACATATAATTACTAAACGTCAAATGAAATATTCTTTTTATTCCACCTTTCGATGTAGTACAAAAAGAATGCATTCTGAATATTGCGAATAAATAAGAGAATGGAGTAAAAAAGGAATAGAAGAAATGGAATGAATAAAAGAACGATTTACGTCACTTTCGGAATGTCCGGAATATTCGGATGAATAAAAAAAACACCCATTGTATTATTCTCCAAGCATCATCTGTAAAAATTTATTATGTCAAAATTATTTCAGTATTCGGACAGCAAACTTATTTGAAATGTGGAAGAGAAAATTATTTCACTAATGTCAAATTTATCACAGAAACATTATTTCTCACAGAAATCGGACGCGTCCAATGAGTGCGAAGAAAACAAAAAATGAAATCAATCTACAGCATGCTTTGCAAATTCAAAATAACTATAGAAACATATTCGAATTCAAATTTGAATGGAGGCAATGAAAGAGGTGATTATTGTGTTGATGACGTATATTACAAAAACAACAATATTGTAAATTTCAAAAATACCTTATTTTTCATGACGATTTTCACTAAGAAATATACATTTTGATGAATCGATTTTTCAATTAAATAAATTTGCATGTTTCATGAACATTTTCGCATGAAAACAAACTAAAAGCTCGTCTTTCTAATAAACTAAAACTGTAAATAAAAATAACCGTTTCCCCATATAGTTTCATAGAAAAGAAAAAATTGTATGTACCTTATTTTAAGCTTGGTAAAAAATACAGTCGATAGTGGAGGCTCTTATTTATAGAGTAGTCTTTGGAAAAAAAACAACACGTCTTCGCTCAACAATCAAAATAAAATAAATCAGAAAGAGCCAAACAGAAAAAAATAATCAATACAATGAGAGCGAAGAAAACAAAAAATCAAAACATCTAGCATGCTTTGCAAATTCAAAATAATGTTTATGACGTATATATTACAAAAACAACAATACTGTTAATTTCTAAAATACCTTATTTTTCATGATGATTTTCACTAAGAAATAATCATTTTCAAGACTCGATTTTTCAATCAAATAACATTACATGTTTTATGAACATTTTCATATTAAACTAATACAAAATCTCACATTTCCAATAAACTAAAACTGTAAATGAAAATTACCGTTTTCCCATATCGTTTCATAGTAAAGAAAAATTGTTTAAGCTTAGTAAAAATACAGTCGATACTGGAGGCTCTTATTTATACAGTATGCTCTGATTATACAAAGCCATAGTCTAAAAAACGAAGCTCTCATAAGGGAATTAGAAACGAGAAGAAAACCAAACTTTCCATAGTAAAACACATAAAACATATGGGAAATCACTTTTTTTCCTAAGACAATTTAATGAAAACGTTACAAGTTCTTAATTATGATTTCTGAAATATTTTCATAAATGTTTGAATTTCAACATATATAAATGTCGTTTAAGTAAATCATTTTAATTTCTTGTAATAATTAATTTATTTAAACCAAAATATAAAAAAAAAAATCATAACAACAGCATTCTGGTAAAATTGAAATAAAATTACTACTATTTGTGTGGTTATTAAGTCAATATTATTATTTTTATTATTATTATTATTATTTATTTATTATTACTTTGACAATCAGTGGATCAAAGATGCCAGTGTTGATTGACATACATATTTATATATAGTGAAATTATTTACGTTAAAGATAGAGATACATAAAAAGATACTTATAATATATAGTATAGAACAATAAAATGAAAATTAACAAAATCAATAAGTGGTTAAGCTTGAAACCGCGGCAAAATCATTAACATCTCGGCAATCCAAGAGAAATGCCTTTAAGTTCGAGATGAACGTTGTTGAAATTAGAGCAAGTTTTGAATTCATCAGGAAGGTTATTGTAGATTTTAGGAGCCAAAATTAAAACGAATTCTGAAAAATTAGTGGTAGAAAATTTCGGCAGGTGAATATGGAGTTTGTTTCGCAGACTGTACGTTGTCGTGAATCCACCGGCTGTATTGACTTTCACTAATAAAAAACTCTCAAAACTTTCATTACGAATAAATGTCTTATCGGTAAAATAAACATATTGAAAAAGAGGCCAGGACTCCGCGAACCTCGGTTTGTTACTCATTACTCTTATAATATATGTTTTTGAGCAATCACCAAAGGTTGAAACGTAGCGTAATAAGTGCCTCCTCAACAAACCAAACCATACGACAGCTTCGAGTCAACCAGCGCAAAAATATACCCTCTTCAAAATAGCAACAGGACATACTAAACGAAGTATATACATTTTACGTATTGCCAATACCATATAGTTCCGTAAGTTATCAATATGGAGCAGTTACTTGTACAAACAACTTGATTGCATTTTAAATCATGGTAAATGATATTCGGATCACCAATAGTGTCATCATTGAGTTTATAAAACATAGCTTTTGTTTTTGGACTCAAGATCATGGAATGTGTAACACACCATTTCCTAAGTAAAACCAAATCATATTGCATGTATTCAATGGATTTAACCCTATCCGGTGTATTATACATAAAGACAAGGTCATCAGCAAAAGCAACTACCTCTGATTTAAAATTTAGTGTTAAGCAAAGAGTTTAAATAAATTAAAAATAACAAAGGTCCCAAGACAGATCCTTGGGGAACTCCATCATTGATAATTTTTCTCAACAAATAGGAAGTAAACCATTGCAAACTTTTCCACGGAATCCCGCAGAAGATAACTTTTGAAACAAAATGTTATGGTTAACTATATCAAAAGCCTTTTTTAAATCAACAAAAATAGATGCAACAGATCTTCTTTCATTGAGGCCTTTGTATAAAAAGTTTGAGAATTCCAATAACGCATTTTCCGTAGCCTTTAAATTTCCTGAAACCAAACTGCATTTTATGTAAAAAATTTGTATGATTCAAGAAACTCGTGATCCTTGAATAAGCTAATTTCTCTATTATTTTTGCAAAACTGATAGTAAGGAAATTGGCCGATAATTGAGCATATTTTTTTTGTCTCCACTTTTGTGCACAGGGATAACATTAGCTTGTTTGAGTTTAGTTGGAAAAATTCCAGAACTAAAACTACAATTTATTATATAAGATAAGACATCACAATATGAATTCCAATTTTCTTATCTCATCAAAGAAACTACACACTATCATTTCCGGTCGAACTTGTGGATTTAACTGAAGCAATAACATCTTAGATTTCTAATGGGAACGTGTCATGAAAAACAAATGATCTTGACGCAGAATTGGTGCAAATTAGTTCACTATAAAGCTCAACATTGTTATTCGCATCCGCTTTTGAGTCCGGAACCACACTTATAAAATAATTATTGAATAATTCAGCCATTTGAAGCTCGTCAGAAATTTGCTCCCCATCAATCACAATTGAATCAATTCCTGTCTGTTTCCTACCATTTCCTAAAAGCTCATCAACTAATCCCCAACTTTTTTTAACATCATTATCCGCATTATTAAATTTAGCCTGATAGTATTCACTTTTTGCAACATTAACTTCTGTTTTGACAGATTTACTTAGGACAATGACTTGTTTTTTTAGATCTAAATTACTGGGAGATCGGATGGAAGTTTTATCTTACGGCATAACTTTTTAGTAATCCACGGCTTTATAATTCTGTCTTTGTTTTTAATTTCAACGAGAGTTGAATTTTTGTCAATATAAAAATTAACTAATTCAATGAAACAATTATAAGCTTGTGACACACTGGTCTGGGAATACACTGATAGCCAACATTCATTATCCAAGTCCATAAACAGATTTGGAAAATTTGTCTTATTGATTTTTACATTAGTAGCAGGTTTAGAACATGAATAATTAGAAATAGGTGAGATATCAATGGATGTCATACAATGATCAGTAATATTCACATTATCAACTTCAGGCTCATATACGAAATTAAATCTAGAGCCGTGCCTAATAAACAAGTGATCTAAGCATGAGGAAGAATCAGTTGAAATGCGAGTTGGTATATTAATCAAAGACTTCAACCCGTGAGATGCCATCATAAGAATATACTCATCAGAAGCAGGTGGTTGATTGAAAATATTGATATTCATATCACCAAAAATTAATAAATTTTTAAACTTATTCAAAGCCAATACATCACTAAATTCATCGACAAAGACCGTAGTATTGAAAATAACGAAAATAACCGAATTGAAAATAACTCTTTGTTAAATAGAATGTTTATTTGAACAATGTCGGCGCTTTTTAAACTAATAAACGGAACAATATCATCCTTAATCACCTCACTTATAAATGCAACCACTCCACCGGCTCTACACGTAGAGTTACAATTACCATAAAATTTAAATCCTGGAATAGTATAACTATCCAGCTCATCCTGATTAATCCAAACCTCACTCAATTAAATGATTTGCGGCAACGATTCAAGCACAGCTACATTCGCTAAAAATAAATTAAAATTTTTACGCATGCTACGAATATTTTGGTGAACAATAAATAATTTAGACTTAATTTTTGATGATGTATAGGTCCAGGTGTAATAGCTAATGAAGGTATTACAGATGAATAACTGGTTTTATCAATTTGTAGTTTTGATTCAAAGCTAACGTTTTTAATAGTTTTTTGGCTGCGACAACATCACACTTGATATAGGTAAAGCCCGTGGCCGAAATCCAAATTTACGTATTAAAATTCCTGCCGGCCAGATAGACGGATCAGCAATTTTATGAAAAACATCCTCATTAACACCAATTTTAAAGGAAATAAATGATAAATCCTCAATATTCCGGTTTTTTGGAAAGCATTGCATATAATGCATATAATATTTGAAGGAGCGGCGATGCCTGTTTTTAATGTTACATGCGCTATAATTTCATCCTGAGTTGTATTTGGATGAAGTCTACTAACGTATAGCAACTTCTTTTGAGTTACACTAACCGACTTAAGACTTTCCGAAGAAATATCCTGCCCGTAAATAACATCATTTGCAAGATCAGATGTCACTTTCGATCCCACAATATTAGAGGCGTAACTTTGTTGATTAGAAATAGCCACGGATGATTTCATCATTTCAGACAGCACAGCAAAAGGCTCAACAAATTTTGTCAACATAGATGTTAGATCATCCAATCGCTTTACAACTGAACCTAAGTTGAGTTCCGAACAAGCGATCTGAGTTGTGGATTTCTTACCAAATTATTAAATACAGCCATAGTTACGTTCGCGCACTTAAGGTGAAAAGTATTTCCACACGTAGCACTACACGGCACCATCTCTTCTCTACCGTTCCACTCATTCTTACATTTCCCACAAAATACCGACATGTTATTACCGTCTGATAACTGATGATAAATCTATCAGTTCACTTATAACACAAATAATGAAAAGAGCACACACCAAAAGAATTAAGAAATACAAGAAAATCCTATTTATTATAAATTTCTTTAAAATCAGAAATATTATTTCGAACAGAAAAAAAAAACATAAACCGTTCGATTTCAATGCTCACTATTTATTTGAGCACTATACATTACATACATATGTAGATGGCAGTAAAAATTGGGTAAAATCGTACCAAAAATTGCCACCTGGGAAAATTTCAAGTTAAAAAATTGTAGAAAAAGTAAAACAAACTTACAAAATATTGAGAACAAGCCACAAATTTGTGATTAAATTACAACCTGCGCCATTGAAATGTTCGATTTCGATTATTTACTATTTCATGCAATTCTCTCATAGATATTTCCTCATTCGCTATTTATTTTTTGTTTTTTTTTTCAGCATATTTTACGCCTTATTAGTTATTTAAAACCAAACTAAGGATGAAATATTCGTTCGGTTTCAATTAAGTAGTCAAAGAGTTAATTTTACAAAGTGTCGCTCTAAATTAAATGCTAACGAAAAAGCCAAAATTTTGCAAGCAAAGGCAAAAAGTACACACATTCACAAATTGCAAGAGTAATTTAGTGTAGCCAAACAGCAATTATAAAGTTTTTAAGGCACTATTCCGAAAATCAAACGATATTTTGGCTCTGATGCAAAGAGGAGAACTTCTGTTTTAACAAATCGAATTTCAGATATTTAGATCTTAAGCAAAGGTTTGCTACGGCTTTGGAGCTGAGAGGTTAGCTTCTAATAGCAACAACCGACACTATTTCAGTTCATACTATTCAAAGGAACTTGGTTTATATGCTTGTCGACCTGCGAGAAAATCTTTACTGACATCAAAAATGGCAGCTGCAAGCCTCAAATTTGCAATAGAATGAAAAAACTGAATGCCAGGGACTGGCGTTAGTTCATATTCTCGGATAAATCCAAATTCAATATCTTTGGACCCGATGTAAGGACAAGGCTTCGGCGACGAAAAGGCAAGCGGTATTTAACAGAATGTATTTCGCCGACAGTGAAAAATTCACCATATGTTATGGCCTGGAGAGCCAAAACAGCCTTTGGAGTTTGATCACTATGCCTTCTGGATAGTTCAGAAAACGGAGGAAAATATAAAAAAATTATCGAAACCTGAATCGTGACTATTGAGGACCCGAAGCAATATATCAGTATTCCACTCTTCCAGGACAATTACTCTCTGTGAGTTATTGATGTTATTTGTGAAGTAAGAATGCTTAATTTCAATGTCTATTTTGTTTAGGTAGCCGAATTTAAAAATAGATTGGTGATTGAGTCGTTACCCTGGACAGGAAATAGCCTTGACCTCAATATTGTTGAAAATATTTGGTCTTTCATGGAAAGCTGAAAAGTGCCAAAGAGCGGAAAAAACTTATAGAAAATGTCTGGTTTGAAGAAATAACAATATATTATTTAATCAAACTTAGAATTCAATGCTGATCGGGTTTAAGGCCATCATAAAAGCCAAGGGCTGGGTTATTAATCATTGATTTTAAAAAGTTCAATTTCTCTCAAAATATTTTGGTTGAGATGAATTATTTTATTTCTGTTAATTCTTATTTTGAATAAAAATTACCATTGTCAACAAAAAACTATTTTTCAATTGAAAAAACTTTGTTAAAAACACTGTAAAGAAAGATCTACCAAATTGTTACGGGGTAGGGCGGTAACATTCCTTATCCGACGTTATGTAGGTCTAAAATGACGAATTACCGTTTTTTTTATTTGAATATATTCGGAATAGTGTAAAAATTGTTTTGATAATCAGAATCTATCATTTTTGCTATCTACTTTTGAAGCAAACGGTGGTATTTCCAAAATTTACTTTAAAAATTCAAACCGAACATTTCAATGGCGCAGGGTGTATCTTTTTTCCTATTTTTCTATACGCATCTTAGATATCTGTAAGTATTATTTTAATTCGGCAGGGCAAACATTGATAAATTTTTCAAAATGAAAGTTCGTAAAATAAATAGTTTAATTTTAATATTCCTGTAATTATTATTTACTTGATAACATTATAGCCTTGTTGAATATTGTTGTTAGAGGTGTTTCGAAAACTTTTATATAAACGTTTTGTAAAATTTTTGCTTTTTTCATTGAAAAACTTGAAACTAAAAAATACCATTTTTACTATGGATTCCTATGGAAATTAGTGGAAAATTATACCACTAAAATCTTATAAAAAATACGTCATAATGATTATGGCTCTATGCTCTAGAAGGCTCTGATTTTATATGTGCACATGGTTGACAGCTTCAAGACGCAAAAACATTGTTTTAATTAAATTACAAAGTGAGAAAAAATACAAATTAAGTTAATTTTAATGGTTTACACAACATCTTTTTATCACTGGTACTGTTAGAGTGGTGTGATGGAAGTCACACATACATTTTGCATAACAAGCACAATAATTTTCCTTTTTGGATCGACACCCTCCAAATCTGTTTTATATTTTTTTACCATACAGTAAATTAGTAGTAAAAATTTGCAGCAAAACCAACAATCAGCAAAAAATTAGACATACATAATTAGAAAATAGACGGTTTTTATTTAATTAGTTTTATTTATGACATAAAATTAAAATAACACAAAAACAACACACACACAAAATCTAATTACATTTGAATTTAATGAAAATTTATATTTAATATAATATAAATAAAATATGCAATTTGGTGACAAAAGTTATAGTAAAATTTATATATTTAATTATGGGACATTAATTGGGGCAGGCACATGGGATGAGTTTTATTTTGTACCAGTTTTGTTTTATTTCAGCGATAATTTTTATAAAAATAAAAACTAGACGTCGTTAAAATTTTTATGGGTATACATACATACTATATGAACATCATGATTTATTAGCCGCGCAAAGTGTAGGTTTGTTGTGGGAGACCGAATTTAAATTATACGAATTATACAATCATAAAAATAGCATAAAATCTTATCCAATTTTTTTTTATGCTGTTCATAATATGGATTTTGTTTCACCCTGAGGCCTTTTAGTCATTTATACAAAATACAAAATAATAACACGTAATAATGCTGGTCACTATTGTTTTAGGCTGTTTACGTGGAGGCGGAAATACGAAACTGAAGATATATTTTCTAATTGAAATTTCTTATCTTTTGTTTTGGTCATATTTTTTTAACAATACTATACGTATATATACATTTGTTGTACACAATACAACAAAAGAACCGCGAACGAATAGAATGAACAATGCAATATTCTTTCTATAAATTCCATTATCTACATTAAAGTGATTCAACCATTGACTTAATTTTGTAATATTTCCTTTTACAGTTGTTGGTAACAATTTGACCGGAAATTCTATTTTCATTTTTTTTCTGTTCTTGTAAAATGTGAAAACCGTACAAAATAGACCGAATATCTTCCTTTTATGTATGTTGTTATACTTTATTATTTATACGAATGGAATGATAAGGCTTATTTCGCTGTTGATTCAATCGGTTTATTAAGTAATTAACTAATCAGATCAATATTTTTAAGGTTAACATTTTTTTTTTGTATATTAGTGACAAGCGGTTAATTGGAAAATATTAACATAATATCAGACAATACCAATATTAGTTTTTCGCGGTACACCAAACACATTAGTTAAATTACTAGAGACAGGTGCTACGCTATGATGATTGCTCAATTTTAGGAAACACTATAGGTCATATTTTGAACAATGCCTAACCACAATGTTTTTCATTTCAATAACTTATTTTTAATATTAGTTTTAATTTAGCCGCCTATTGCTCTAATTATTGCCCCAATAATCAATATGATTGCCGCCCTGATGGCATAGTTGTTAGCATGCTTGCTTTAAGCTCCGGAGGTTCCGGGTTCGATTCCCGGCGGGTGATGAAAAAATTACGGCTGGTTAATGATAGGATTAATGAATTAATCACTCATTATCCGTTTAAAAAAAATGATTACGAAACTTCATAATGAAGCGGCCAAATCCCTCCCTGGGATGTAGCGCCAGCGAAAAAAAAAAATAATCAATATGATAGGACCAAAACAATAATATTTCGTTACCCTTTAATCCTTTAACGTTCTGAGAAGGAATTTCCGAGGGCCAAAATTTACTTCTAATATTCCAAAGAGAATGTACCAATCAATGGATTTGATAATATGTTATTACGATTAATTTCAAAATTAGCATCTTGCTGATATCGAGTGCAATCAAATAATTCAGGTTTACTCGATTGAAATAACTGAACTGTTCTGGAGAGTAAATGAAACTTGGCAGATAAATCATTATCGGCTTCTACAATCAATGCGCGATGCGCGAAGTATGAAACTGAAACCAATGATCCCTCCAATCACAAAAATTGAGCATTTAATGGAAACACTTTGGAAAGGAAATAACTATGAAAACGAAGTACATTACAAAACGTAACAAAAATTGGAGGTGAGACCACACAGAACTTTCTTTTACGAACAGGGAATTTTTAGAAATTTATCCTTTTTGTATTTTTTTTCCTATTAGTTTGTTATAATTTTTATTTTTTTTGAAATATTTAGTTTATCTGACAACCTTATACTTTTGAGGTATTTGCAAAATACATTTTCTGGCCTACGGGATTGGCTACTCCGATTGGGCGATTTGCTCTAAAATTCACTGGGACCTTCCAATTTGTGAAAAAAATAATTGAACGGCTGAGTGGAAAAACGTTAGTATTCCAAAAATGTTGTTTTTCAGAAATAAAAAAAAACATTTTACTGCTTTAACTGTAAGTTGTACTGTAAAAGTCATCCATAGGATATATATTCCTAAGCTGTAAGTAATAAATTATATTTTAAAGAAATTTAGTACACATTGTCAGTACTGATATGGTATATTAGCAATTAAGAGGGCTGGAATATTACCTTTTTCCACTCAATTCCAGAATTTCGCAAGAAAGAATAAACAACAGTAATTTTTAATATTTTTTTATCGTTTTCATTTACATAGTTAACTTACAAATTTATTCGTCATTATTATCGCTATTTGCAATTCTTGAACTAGGCAACTGAGTTCACTATAGGATCCTTTGTATTCTTTCGGAAAATAGTGTAGTACTTTTGCCATGTCCAGTATCTTTTTGTGATTTATAGCAATGCAGCCGTTCGACGAGAAAATCTACTTGATATCGACAGGGAGAACTAAGTGATCCTACTTTTTTAATACAAATGTTCCATACACCAAACCGTTGATAACCGTACAAGCCTTAACACCTCCTTGCTCCATTGTGTACTGCAAATACTACTAATAAGTACTGATGCTAAAAGCCTCACCAGATTTATGTTGGTCGTAAGATGTTTTTTAAAGTAGCGAGACCAACATTTTTCGAACTTCAGTAATTATTAAATCGTTAGTTTTCTCTCAATTCGAATGGTGGAATAAAATATTGAAATCTGCATTACTACTGAAACCCTCTCCACATATTGTAGAAATCATTCAATAAATGTAAAAAATTACTATATTTGATAATAAAAAATATCCCGCTAGTTTATGCGTGGAGATTGAGTGGAAAAGGATAACATTATGTATTGGAATATTACCTTTTTCCCATCAATGGAAATTTTACGGTCACATTTATATATGAAAAGAGGTAGAATAGTTTTATTTATACGTTCAAGAGATGCGCTACAGAAATCTGAGTACGATGAAACTCTTAACTCATTTTGGCAAATTTTGAAATATTAACCTTTTTCCACTCAGCCGTTCAATTAAAAAATGTATTCTTTTGTATTTTTTTATAATTTCTTTTTTATTTTTGTATTTAATTTTTTTTTTTAATTTTTAATTTCTTTTGTTTTTTTTTTTTGGTCTTTTGGGTGCCAAGTGTAGGCCTTGAACTATACGGACGTGTTTTGTCTCTGAAGCAAAATTTATTTCTGATTTAATTTATTTATTTAATTTCGGATTTATATGTATATACTAAAAAAATGATATGATATTATATATATATATATATATATATATATATATATATATATATATATATATATATATATATATATATATATATATATATATATATATATATATGTATATATATATATATATATTTAATGTTTTGGACTAGAGCGGCTAAAGTCCGGGGTTCGATTGTGGTCAAGGCATTTTAGTTTTGTTTTTCAATTTATATTTTTTTGACGTGATAACGTCTTACGCCGCATGTTCAGAAAATTGACAAGAAAGTTTTCCCTTGGTCGTGGGCAATTACTAATCAACTGTAAGCATTATTTTTAATTTAAATGTATGATTTCTTAGGTTGGTCCTTAGGCTTCATGCCTCACACATAATATTATCGAATGATTTTGCGCGATTTAAATCCTTCAACAACCGTAGTGAGAGAATGGCTCATCCCATCTGAGCAATTCTGAAGCCAATTTCTGCATAAAGAAACAGTGGTTGTTAATTTATTTTAAATTAAAATAATTAGTCTACACATTAATTTTAATTTAAAGTAAATCTAATCCTTAGAAGCCTTCGGTCTCGAGCTATTCCTACTTTACTAAAAAATAACGGTTAAAAAATATCAAATGGTCAAATGGTGATTGTTATTATATTGTTTGTCGCGTAGTGGTAAAGCGCTGGGCTAGAGCGGTAAAGGTCTTCGGTTCTTTTCTCAGCCAATTTTATTTTTTTTAATTTTACTTTCTTTTACGTAAGTAAAATAAAGTATAGTAATCATGAAAATTTTCAACCTTGAGATTATTGAAGATTTATCTGTTTTGAGGTCCCCTGAGTCCGAAAAAATGGGTTTCGAAATGATGTCTGTCTGTCAGTCTGTCCGTCTGTCTGTCATAAATTGGGAGGCCCCAGTGAATTTTACTTCAAATCGGTCAACCGGAAGTGGCCACTCCCTTGGGCCAGAAAATTTATTTTCCAAATATCTTAAAAAGTATAAGGTTTACAAAAAATTACTAATACAAAATGTTTCCAAAAATCAAAAAAATAAACAAATTAAAAAAAAAAAATTTAAAAGAAATTAAAAAATTTTATAAAAAAAATAAAATTATTGTTTTGCCAACACATAAATATATTTGTATATATAGCCTAATTATGCTAATTATAATTAATTTGCACACTACAGTGACATACTTCCGGTTTTTAATGCAAATATTACATAATTAAATGTGCATTATTTTTTCATGTTTCTTAACTTTTTTAACGACTTATTAGGATTTGTGGTCCTTTAGTATGTATAACGTTTTATAATTGCAAAAATATTTCGCACCCCCCCCCCTCCCGCCCCTCCACACTTTTTTCAGGGAGTTACAGCAGTTATTGCATTTTTCATTTTAATTATTGTGTGTATTACCCCAATTACGCTAATTATAATTAATTTACACACTACGAATTTCCGGTTTTTTAGCCTAAATGTATGTTAAATTAACAAATCGGTCAACCGGAAGTGGCCACGTTCTTGGGCCAGAAAATGTGTTTTGCACATATCCTAAAAAGTATAAGGTTTACAAAAAAATCACTAATACAAATTTCAAAATATTAAAAGAAAAAATTTATATTCATAAATATCAACTTTTATTTTCTTTTACGTGTGTAATAATGAGTCCGAAAAATTGGGTTTCGAAGTGGTGTCTGTTGGTATATATGTCTGTCAGTTTTTAGTCTAGATGGATTAACCAATCAAACTGCAACTTCATGTTTAAACTTTTTACATAAATTTTGGGGTCCCAGCTCCCAGATTCCGTGAAACAGAAAATTTATTTTGCAAATATTTCAAAAATATACAATTTACAGAAAACATGAAATAATAAAAACAATCTTAATTAAGTTTGCGAGAAATTTGCATTATAAGAGTTTCTCAAAATTCGATGTTCGTAAAAGAAAGTCGTGTGTTGGCCACACCTCAATTTTTTTATTATTATTATTATTTTTAGTATGTATTCATATTTCATGTAATGACCAAATATTTTACTTTAAATTTAAAATATTCCGCTTTACAGTAATAACTAGAGTAATTACACAAAAAATGATATGCGTTTTAGCTCCTAAATGAATGCAAACATTACTACAAATTATTTACAAACTATTTTATTTTGAGTTGTAGTAAGCCATGAAAATTTTTCGGTAAAACATATTTTCCTATGTATAAGGCCCGTTGCACATCTAAGCTAAGCTAAGCTATGCGATGTGAGCTATGTTTTTGTAATATATATAATTTAAATAGATCGCTGCATATCTGAACTAAGCTATGCGAGCTATGTTTTTTTATTTCGAGCGATGCAAACTAACTTAGCTCAAGTTGCGCTTGCCTTGCTATGGTCAGCTACATCGCTCACACATACATTGATGTTTTTTTGTTTTTTATAGATTGACGCATATTTAATATTAATTCATATTGAATTTTGGATGACATTTATATTGTAGATCAAATTCAAAATAATGTGTGAATTATTATACAACATAACACCTAAAATTGTTTATTAATTTTATAAGTGTTAAACATTAATTAAATTCTAAATTTACAAAGGATATTTGAAAATTTGTGTCAATTGTGATAAAAAACGTATTACGAACAAATTTAAAATAAAGTTCATAAATTCATAATCTACAGTGTATATTACTTTATTGTCAATTGACACCGATTGTGTACTGTATACATAAAACAAATTAATACAGCTTAAACAGATTCGTAACTCAATGTCTATAACACAACTGGAAGAACCATATCCTGTCTTATACCCGACAAATCGGTACGTTTTAAACTTGACAGAATATGAGTCGGATTCATCTGATGATGAGTTTGATGAAGATGTGTTATTAATTTTACTCCGGAAACGAAAAAAGCGTTGTTGGTCTTCAAATTTTTTGATGAAGAGATCGAAATATGGCGAGTTTCACTGCTTATTGCCCGATCTGACGGATAAAGAGTTTTTTAGATACATGCGATTAACCAAGGAGCAGTTCGAGGAAGTGCATAATCTAATCGAAAAGGACTTAGGAGGAGGCAATAATTCGTATTTTCGGCTGGCAATTTCCACAAAAGAGAAACTTGCTGTTTGTTTAAGGTAATTTAAAAATAATTTAAAATTCATCAATATTTAATAATCCTTTTTACGTTCTAGATATTTTGCAACTGGGAGTTCATTTCGGGATCTAAGTTTTAATTTTCGCCTGGGTGAGAGCACAGTAGGGGCAATAATTGAATCGGTGAGTGATATAATATGGCAAAAATTGCAACAACAAGAAATGCCGGAGCCTACTGAATCATTTTGGCGTGAAAGGGCCAACGAGTTTAACAAAAGGTGGCAATTCCCAAATTGCATTTCAACCGTCGACGGAAAACACGTAACGATTCGTAGTCCAATAAATTCTGGATCGTCGTATTTCAATTACAAAAAAACTTTTTCAATAGTTCTCATGGCTGGTGTAGATGCTACATACAAGTTTACATTTATTGATGTTGGCTCACAAGGTAGGTTCAGCGATGGTAACATTTTTGCGAATAGTAATTTTGGAATAAAACTTCGAAATAATTTACTTAAAATACCGGTCCCTGAAACAAACTCTTTGCCATATGTTTTAATTGGGGATGAAGCCTTTCAATTAACGAAGAACTTCATGAGACCATTTCCTGGCTGCTACACCAAATATGACACAGATTGCAAAATCTTTAATTATAGACTATCAAGAGCACGCCAAACAGTAGAATGCGCTTTTGGAATTTTGAGCGCACGTTTTCGAGTTTACAAAAGGCCATTCGAAGCTAGTTTTAGAAAAGTGGATAAAATAATTAAAGCCACTTGTGTGCTTCATAATTATTTGCGGAATAAAACAACACTGAAGGAACAAATGGATGATTTTGACTGTATAGATTTTGACGATCCCGACAATCAACTCGTAGATTTATTGCCATCTTCTGTAAGAAGTTCTAATGAAGCGTTTTTAGTAAGAAAAAGTTTCTCAACGTATTTTTCCTCGCCAGAAGGATCTGTTGCATGGCAATTACAAGCTATTAAAAGAGGCAAATATTAAGTTTTCCATTTACATATTATTAAATTCAACTGAACTCTATAAAAAAATTTAGTAATAATAATAAAACAAATGTATAAAATAACCAAAATTTATAGAAAATAGATGTTTTATTTATTGAATTTCAAAAATGAACTTAAACAATCTTGATTTTTATTTTGAGTATTATTTGGTGGTGTTGTGAATGAATATGTGTAGTAAGTGGAGGCATTATTATTGTTCGTTGGGTCGATATCCTCTAAATTCGTTGGTATATCAACCATACTCGGCATTGCAACCAATTGAATCATTCCTGCAGAAAATAATAAATATTATTATATGAATTATGCGAAAATATACCATTTTATGTATTTATACCTTGAGAAGCTGTAGTAACAGAATTTTCTTCAGTAAAAGATAATGGGGTTGACCTGGAATTATATACATCAGATGAAATCTCGGGAGTTGAACATATCGGTCTGAAATCTGGTGACAACCGTGGTGATAATACTGGTGATAATGATTCAGCTATTTCCTCACACTCGCTTATCACATCGAAAACTTTTCTCTTAGCTTCTCTTTGTAAATTAGGGGGAAAAGTAACCGCTGTCTCGTACATTGACAAAAAAAAAATTGTAGAGGGCTTGATTTGCAGGTTGAGAAATATTACGTGATCTCAAGTCGTTTTTTATTATATCTCTGTTTTGCCTCATTTTTTGGTTTACCTTTATTATATTTAATATTTCATCTTCCTTAGATAATTTTGTTCTTTTCAAATTATTTCCTTTAGATGATTCTTTGTTTTGCTCACTTTCATGTACTGTTGTTTGAGAATCTTCGGAGATTTCACTAATGTTGATCTGCGAATCCCTTTTACACATAAATTTTTCCAAAAACGACATTGAGTCGTGATATTTCCATTTTTTGCCAGCCGGGGCTGCTTGGCCACTTTTAGTTTTCATCCTCTTGATAGACTCTCTGTGAGAATCTCTTAGATTTTTCCATTGTTTTTTTACTGTGGAGCCTGTAAAATATTCAAATTTATAATTATAATATGCATTACCATTTATTTCTATGTATTACCATTTTCAAATAGACAGTTCAAAGCAATTTCTGCCCAAATTTCTTCTTTGAATTTAGTTGACTTGTAGTCCTTGTGATCAGTCTCGTATAATTCAGGGTAACTTCGAACGTATTCAATGAGTTTTTCTAATTGTTCTGTTGCCATTGTCTATACGTTGCACGTTATATCGAATAAAATAATACTTTATAATTATGCACCAAATTAATAACTATAAGTAGCTTAAATTTGCGTTAAATGTAACAATATACGAATGTAATAAATTTTATTCAATAACTTCTTTCTTTTTAAGTTTTAATTTATTTATTTTAATATATAAATACATCTATGTATGTGTGGCGAGCGATGTAATTAGTATATACATATGTGCAACGGGGTGAACTAAGCGAGTTGAACTATGTTAATATAAACTATGTTTCTCGCTTAGCTTAGCTCAAATGTGCAACGGGCCTAAAGCATGCTATGTTTGAAACAATATAACAATGTAAATCAAAATAAAATTGTAATATGGTTTGTAGCTCATTGGAAACGTAGCGGCCAAGGAAGGCTAAAGGCATTGCCCCATGCAAAACGGAAAACCGGCATTTAAAACCGTCAAACCCATTTTTTGGCTAAGTTGCTTCACTTTACAATATGAAAATTATTGACAAATAGTTCTAATCTAGAAGTTCCACCTTATTTTAAGAAAATTGTATTAAAATTGATTTAATTTCATTCAAAAAGCCCTAATTTTATGTTTTGCCGGCCATCAAGCAAAAATCTGTCCGTCAAAATATAAAATTGGAGTTTTTTTTAATGAAATTAAATCAATTTTAACCAAATTTTTTACGAATAAGGTGGAACTTATAGATTCAAACTATTTTTTAATAATTTTCATATTGAAAAACAAACAATTTTGTCAATAATTGGGTTTGACGGTTTGAAATACCGGTTTGCCGTTTGTGCATGGGGCAATGCCTTAAGGCTTCGGGTTCGATGCTAATGGAGGCATTTTAATTCATTAATTCATTCATTCATTTTTACAGAGAAGAAGAAGGACAATTATCGACATCTAGTAGTTCAAACTCAGTTCGTTCAAGTCATTGATAGTCATATCAGTGAATCATTCTTCATCGATTAATAGGTTCCCTGCTTATGTACCATCGGTATTCCACACTAAATAATACAACAAGCGGCCAGTGGTCAGCGGTGTACCACGTAGAAAAATACAGTCACCGGTCATTGGACCACCACTATTGCGGTGGTACACTGGCCGTTAGTACTTTTATAAAGAGCTACATACCAGTTACTGGGCCTGTGACCACCGGTATATCACGCTTATTATTTACGGAGGTTAGGGTACTACTGTAGTATCCTAGCCTTTGTAAATAATAAGCGTGAAATACCGGTGGTCACATGCCGCTTGTGGTATTATTTAGTGTGGTATACCGGTGGTGCACTGCGGCAAATGGGAGTGTTTTTCGTCGCAACGTATAGGTGGTCCAGCGGCAGGGAACCTGTTACTTGTGCCATATCTAAAATTTAACTTTGTAGTTAATTTTGAATGGGTGGTATGAGATTTGCTTCGAGAACCGCAGTGGAGTGTGGACGACTTCAATTCTTTCATTAATAAAACAATGATGTCCGAACATTTCATAATGAAAAATTCTGCACAAACCTTGGACTCCGACATATTTGTAATTCCAACAAAAATTGATTTTTAAATTATTGACAATTATTGACGTATAAAATTCTGTACTAACAAACATCAAAAATTTCCCAGTATTTTTCTCTATATTTATCGCGATTTCGAGCAGCAATCTAACAGAAAAACGTAGCTACTAAAATACAAATTAAACGATTCACTCACCTGTTTAAATCACGAAAACACGAATTATTTTTATTTATCTTTCTCAACGGCCATTGCCGGTGTTGACGGCTAATTACAATATAGTATCCCACAAAAAACAAAAAAAAATTAATTTAGAAATTTTTTCTGAGGTTATAAATTGACAGTTTTAAATGATTTAACAATTTATAAACCTTAATTACGTTTATCTTAACTAAATTTAATTTAAAAAAAAAATCAATCCGCAACTGACAAAGCAGCACACGCGTCCTTTTATAATGCACTAAAATAATAAAACAATAACCAGCATTTCACTAACAACGGATATAAAATATAATCTGAATCGTGAATCTAATTTAGTCATTGGTTTAAACAAAATTGCTCAAAGGAGCAAAAGCGATAAGACGTAACAAAAAATTAAAATTTGGGATTACTCTCATCACTCTCTCTTACGTTTGATTCACGGCACTTGAAGCTATTATTCCTAATCAATGGCATATTTTGCGACAATCCCTGTGATATTTAAGTTATTAGTTTGAATAATAAATAAAATGACCAAAAGCGACATGACGCAACAAAAAACATTAGAATTTAGGATTTCTCCCTACCGTTGAGAAATGGCACATATACACCATATGATTTACGGCATTTTAAACTATTATTGCCAATCATTCTCGAAAATATACAATATTATTCTTATCAAAAAATTCTAAACCCTATTTTGTGTTATTATTTTGTTAAAGCAAAATAACTCCTATTGTTAAATTGTTGTAATTTAATTCGATGTTCTGTGATCGAAAGTTTAAAACTAAAAGACACTAGGTAGTAAGTAGCCACAGAAAGATTAGTCTACAAAAATTGTAAGAATATAGTATAATAAGATATGTTACAATCACAGTCACTCACCTTTCACAATTTCACCCTGAACCTAGATATGTTTTTCCTCCAAGGTTACACTTAAGCTGAATTTATATTGCACCTCACTTCAAATGTTTCAAAATCTAATAATTTTATAATTTCTCAATTCCACGTATCACGCGCTTCTCATTTTCATTCAAAAACACAAATTATCTTAAATTTTATTTTATAAGCTGATTTAAATAGGCTTAACATATCATTTGTTTACATTTCATTCTATTTATATTATCAGAAATACATATTTTATTTCTAATATGTATCACAAAATATAAAACAAAATTTAAATATATTTAAGAGTTTTTTAGAAAAAATCTTATCCAAATTATGTTCACGTAAATATATTAATTTAAATGGAATTATTTCATTTCGACTGTCAAAGTTGGTTGGCAGAATTGTATTTATCTTGACATGATTTTTTTTCTAGATATTATGAAAAATATATAGAAGAGATTATATCTCTTAACGTTTATCTACTTATACCTTAAAGCTTGCGAATTACATTTTATATGCTAAAAAAAAAATATGTATTGCATCCATACTTAAACATAAGATGTTTCTCAAGTTAATTTTTTTTTTTTTTTTGTACAAAAAAAAAATCTTGAGATTCTGAATGTAACATAATTTTGTGGTATTTCTTATACAGTATACATATGTATGTACGTAAATAGTTGGAGCAATATGCAAATTTTTGCAAGCTAATTTCTCTATATACTTATAAGTAGCTCGAGATTTTTATTTGTAAAATAATTTTTTTTGTTGAAATCTTAAAAGCTAATTAAAAGATCATTGTATATTATAAATATTTAAGCTCATTTAAGAAATTATAAGAATTAAAAGGAATATTCTTATTTACTTAATGCTATTTTAATTAAATACAAGTTTACTAGAATTCTAAGTAATGCTTATAAAGGGATGCGATAGATTTAATAATTCTGAAAAATAATTAGAATTGATGGTAACGACCGGTACATGAACTGATTCGATAATATTTGCCATGTCTAGCTCGGATAAATAAATATACAGACACTCCCGACCAACATTTTAGGACCACTTGTTAAAACTTATAACGAAGCCAAATCCGAACGTGTGATTGCCTTTCAGCATAAATTATCGAAGACTTGTTTTCATCAAACAATTATTCGATACAGAGAAACTGTCAGAAATCTAGATTGTCCACGTTCAGGAAGGCCGAAAGACACCACGTCTTTTGAGGACATGTTCATTATGGTTACCAGCATGCGGAATAGATTCTTCACAGCGCCAGAAATATGCGTCGAAGTGTAACAAAACTCGATCGAAACCTGTATTGACTGACCTGACTACAGTAAAAGGTGATTGAGGGACGCTACTTTTTTTGGCCACGTTGCCATCCGAAACCCGCTCTTACGGCCTTAAAACAAGAAGGAACGGATGCAACGGGCCTTAACCATCGTGACTGGACAGAAGAACTTTTTAAAAAAGTTTATGATAAATAAACCTTTTGCTTCGTACAACTTCAAGTTATTGAGTTTTATTTAATTTTCCTACTTTTATTGGAGTAGTCCTTTTGGCTTGGGGTTTACTGCCACAACGGCTAAATAGAAGGTTTTCAGTGAATTACTACTAGGTAAGTTTTATTCAACAATGTTATATAATTAATTTCATTTTGAATAATTTTATCCCAACTTTAAAAACAAACACTATCACCGACTTTTTGTTAGCAGAGCATCTGAAAAGTATAGATATATCTGTGGTGACAA